>MIQA02019745.1:0-29237 GCA_001887855.2 Sclerospora graminicola
CATGGCACCAATAAACATTAAATCATTTAGAACATGGATTTCAAAGTCTTTAAGACGATCGTACTAGTTTCAACAACTAATGACAAAGTTGACCAAAAACCTCACATACCTTTTGTGTCATTTTCTTCTCTTGCAAAGTACTTCCGCACGTAAATAAAGAAACTTACAACAGCAGCAATAATCACTTTGTAGCGATCCAGCTCCAATGGTGTCTACACAGTAAATCTAATATGCTTGTATTTGGGTCTTGTAGCCTGTCTAGTTGCTTGCACATAGCTAGGATCGACTCGCCTTTGCTGTTCTCGATAGCGTCTCCTGCTGCTTGCTGGGACGAAGTTGAAGTGGATGCATATCTGTGTGTTCCTTCAGCTTCATCGATCTATGTGACTGCGTCGAGTATCCGGAATTATCTACGATTCTACTGCCGTGCAATTCAATGATCATGTTGTGCAATATTATGCAGCAGGTGATGACGTACTTCATACGCTCATGATACCATAGTCTAGAAGGCTGGCTCAATATCCCGAATCTTGCTTTTAGCATTCCAAAAGCACACTCAACCTCCTTTCTGATAGCTTCATGCGCCTTTGTAAAGTTTTTTTTCTCCGATCACCTGGCTCCACGTACGCTGAGACGAACGCAGTCCAAGCCGGATAGATTCCATCAACAAAGTAGTATGGCTCCGCAAATTTAGTCCCATCTAATTCATACGGTACCCTTGGCATGGTACCATTTATAAGTCGATAAAGGAGTGGTGATCGACCAGCACGTTTAGATCGTTGTTAGATCCCGGAATTTCAAAGAAAGCGTGCCATATCCAGCGATCTGCACTTGCAATTGCCTCTAGTACTACCGTAGGTGCGCCTTCTTTTCCGCAATAATGACCGTTCCAAGCCGTCGGACAGTTTTTCCAGCGCCAATGTGTACAGTCTAGCGACCCTATTAGCCCTGGCATACCTCGGCATTTATTATAAGCTAGAATCCTAGCACATACCTCGGCATTTATTATAAGCTAGAATCTTTACCGTAGATTTCGACTACGGCACGACAGAACAAGTGGAAGCTGTCAGTAGCAGTAGATTCAGCTATGCGACAGTACTCGTCTTGAGAGTCCGCCGCAGCCCCATTCCCCAGCATACGCAAGGCCGCAGTCATTTTTTGCTCCGGTGACTTGCCCATCTTTCCTGTTGCGTCGGGCTACTGCTGGAAGTACTCATTGTGTGCTTGAACATCACATACGAGTCGGCGAAACAACACAGATGGAACGCGATATCGTCGCTGGAACATCAACTCATCATATACAGGTGTAGGTCCTAGATAGTCTCGCATGATAGACTCGTGCCCGGACTTACTATCGCGCGCTCTAGACTTTATTCTACCGCGACTTGATCCTTTGCGATCTCAACCTCGCCGATCCCGACGACGCTGCATGATCAGTAGTGCGGCAGCGACCGCATTGTCCACGTCGGCTGCTGTCATAGTGATGAGCTTGTCGTCGTCGTCGTCGTGCGCCCACCGTTGGCGGCCCATTGATATTTTTAGAATAGTACTCATGACTGGGAACCAAACTCTATTGCATTATTGCTAATCTAAATTGACCAATCATGACTCGGATAAATTTCCAAAATAGAATAGAATAGATCACACGACTGGAGATGCTCTTAGGTTGGTATTATAAATACCGGTACCCAGGGAAAAATAAAATATGGCTTCGGTTATGTTTTTACTTTATGAAAACTCAGTTAGCAATGCCTTCAAGCGATATCTGGACGCATTTTAATGAGCTTCCACGAAAACCTGTCGGGTCTTACAAGAGAGCCGAATGCAAAGCCTGCGGTAAAGTCTACCAGACTGCGTCTATTAATATAATGGTCTCGAAATGATATAATGTACTCACAATACGTCGCGTGATGTCCAACGCATGAGCATCGTTGTTTGCGTAATGATCCGTCGCGCCAGATGGGCGGCAGTGCACATCAGCACCTCCCGACTACTTCTTCTGTGGCTACTTTCACGAGGGGTGGTCCTCCAAGAAAAACAGTACCATTTCCCTTTACAATAACGCTCTCATCCGACATGGCCGATACGTAAGCTCCTCCAGCCGTGCAGCTACCCATAAGCATAGCAATCTGTGGAATACCCATTGCAGACATAGTCGCTTGGTTATAAACTCCCTTCCAAAGTGAGCCCGGTCCAGGAAAATCTCAGCTTATAGCGGCAAAAAGGCACCAACCGAGTCCACGAGATACACACAGGGCAAACGGTTTTCCTGGACAATCTCCTGCGCAAGCAAATGTTTTATCGACAGTCAGCGGAAAAATACGTGACACCTTTGACCGTGGCATCATTGCCAAAAATGATTCACTCGATGCCAATAATACGGCCAATCCCCGTGACGATTCCAGTACTGGGCACGCTCCCTTCGTACATGTCGTAGGCGGCTAGAGGTGAGAGCTCCAGAAACGGCGAACCGGGGTCCAGTATTGAGTCAAAATAAGCATTTTTCCTCGAGCCTCATGGCGAGATCGAGCTTACTCTCCCCCGCCTTGACGCACCATGGCCACACGTTCTCGTAACTCGGCCGTGAGCTTGGCGATGTAAGCTTGCGACTCTTGAAACTGCTTCGACTTCATATTCAGCGCACCGCCCAACACGTTAGAAGCAGATTCGATGGAACCAGCGTAGGAGGCAAAGCTGCGGTGAGATCGCAAGGGGGAACGACGGGCCGAGGCACCTGCGATGCCTCGCAGAGTCATCATCGGCGATGTGAGTGCCGATAATTAAAACGACCTTCACTCTTTTCGCCCTTTGGTAAAAAAACCAGCTTAAAATGTTTTTAACATGCTGATGGATAAATACCAGGTAAATACCCGGGGAGATAACAACACGCCCGGAATGCATGCGTTCATAGGTTTAAAATGCCTCACCGGCACCATGTCGCATGAATGCTATCGCCCGCTATATTTGGCAGGATTAGCCACAGATGCCAAATTTGGCTCGGGGATAGCACTGCTGGTGTAGAAAAAAATGCTAAAGTCAACCCAAATTTAGCATATGGCTCGGATTTAGCACACTGGTGGAGATGCTCTAAGTCACACTAATTTTGCCCCGGAAAATATCGGAGTGCATGTAGCGCTGCGATATGAACCGCCTGGGATTGTTGTTGAACATATGTATCACAACGCAACATCAAGGCAACTTTATTACCATTGATGAGTGATCTGTGTAACTTGGAACGAGCTTGTTCAGCGTAAGTTTTAAGATCTGACTGTTGCATTCATCATCACAGTAAAAATCAAAGCTTGCTATGCTGAGAACGATCACACAGATGCGCTTGCCAGAGGCATCATCGACCAACACGCAGGTATTGTAGGCAACGACATAATTCGGGAGTCTTAAGTAAGTGAATTTTAAGAGCGATGTCTGTTTTAAAAAGCACCTGATTTTTCGCACCTGCTTTTTGACAACCAGTTAACAAGAACAAAAGCAACCGATCGTTTTGCCTGCTTTTCCGAACGTAAAAAAAGGAAGCTGTAAGCCTGCTTTTTGGGCGTCGCACTTGCTTTTTGTGAAGTAATTGTGAAATTTTTGCCTGTTGGCACGACCAAAGACACCAAGCAACACGCGTCACCGTGGACGGCGTGCGCGCGCAAGAGGAAGACAATAAAAGTGCGGTGTAGTCGCTCTCGGATTTTTTTTTGAAGTACGAACACCCACGGGGGGGGGCAGATGACTGACTGTCAGAGCGGGTACTACGTTCATCCAGGTCTTGGTCCAGGTCAGTATCAAGCTGGCTGGACCGTTCACTTCCATCACCTTGGCTGTGACGACTGGGATGATCCATCTCTTTAAACCTCACTTTGTGTACCCGTTAGAACTAGCGGTTACGCTCTCCTGGTGGACTCTTGGAAGAAATATTAAATACCTGGTTAGGGCAGCGGGACGAGGGTTAGGACTAGGGTTGCTCCTGGGCGCGCATATTCATCGGGGAGCGGACTCGGCATATATCAGTATACCGCATATGCTGAACCGAGATTACTCAATTGGCCAACAGTAAGGGGGTTACTCCAATCTTATATGTAGACGCGAACTCCAAACAATTATCAACAATCTTCCCCAGTAAGCTAAAACTTCGCTTCCCTTCGAATACAACTCAACAGTGTTCCAAACTCGGGTGACTAGAGTCAGTATACTATTCCAGATGACTCCCGGTCGGGGGACTTCCGGTCAGGGGACTTCGGGTTGGTCTCTTGTGAACTTCCCCGGGCAAACCAATGACAACTAGAGGAGACCTTGTTAACCCTCTGCTGTGAACCAATAGCGACTTGTGTCTTCGGAAGAGAAACGTATACTGATTTAATCCCCAAATCCAATATAAATCTATGGTTTACCTTACCCAAAATATACCTTGCTGGTTGTTAGTGTACCTTACACCAAATAGGGTGGCTTGCCGATTACCTTCAACATCTTCCTCCTGCCACCCATTTCGCCAATAATGCCTCATCCGGCTACCACAGGGATTTAGCCTTGCTAGCATCCCTGGAGCACCACTCACGTCCCTTGGCCGCCTGCATTTACCATCGACCACCTCCGTAGGATAGCTCGGTCCCTGCTGGCCGGGCAGCACTGTTGACCTGGCCCAACATGACTTACCTGGTCCATCTTCGCCGCCTCTCCTTGCTGGTATCATCCCGACTTAGTAGCTGACTCAGGGCAGCTAATCCGATTCTTCATTTTGACCAATCCAATTTGTGGTCTTATCACTCATCTGTTAGCTAATCGAAACTGGAGCAACTTCACCACTGCCTCCCCTGAGCCTTATCGCAGCCGCACAACGGCTGATGCACGATCTCTCAACTCATTTTCATGCCGCACTCGCCAAACACATGTCGGGCTTCGATTGTAGTGCGGGGCAAATGTCGGTCAGTCCACCTAGGCCAGCTAAACCACCAGTTGGTTGCTTGAACTCGTGACCCTAAGGCCCCGGGCGTAGGCCAGGGCAGCTGAATGTTGCTAGCCTGAAAAGCCAAATTGCTGCCTGACCGCTCAGGTGGCCAACTTAGAAAAGGCGAAGGCTGAACTGACGTCGGCTGCTGACCAAACGAATTGACGTGCGGATGAGACTGGTGCTCGGAAACTGCTAGCAGCTCTAGGCTCTCGGGGCCGGGCTAACCAGTTGGAGAACGAGGTAGCTGACCTAACACGAGAACGGGACCGATACAGGTTGTTGTCCGACTCCGTCGACTCCCTCCGCATCGTAGATCAGACGACTGTCTCGACCTCGGATTTTCAACGTAAGTGTCTCTATTCTCGTCTCTGCTTCCCTCCTCGGCCACTTAATCCTCATGTCCATACAGAAACCCACATCTTGTATATCCGAACTTTGATGGTCGAGACTTCGCATGCTGCTCGGGAAATTGCTAAATGCTACCAGCGACCTCCAAATCTCTCAGCAACGGGAGACATCACAGGTAGACTTGGTTCAGCTGGAGGGGTTCAGAATCCACCTCCTGCGAAAGCTGGAAAGACGCCAGAGACGTTTGCGAAAGATGACATCCGGGAAATCCGGACTCCAGGCCCAGATCCAGCAATACCAAGAATTGTATGATAAAGCTCAATAAAACGTAGTCCAATCCCAGGAAGTGGTCTTCGATTTCCTAGACAAGCGAACGGACTCCTTGTTTGAGATACAAGCTTTCCGGGTTCGGTTGGATGAAACGGGGGCTAGGGTGGTCCAGCCGGGACAAGCTTCTATCCGGCGCGCTAGCCTGCACCTCCTGGATCTGGCCTGCTCTCGAAGCCTTAGTAATTCCCACCTGACCGGTCTGTTTAGAGACTGCAGACTCCGGAACAAACGTCGAACTAGCTGAAGAGTCCTCACCAGCCATTAAAAACTCAGAGGTTGTTTGCAGACGATGAGGTAGCCGTTGATTTCGCTAGGGAAAGTTCACCGGCTGCTGTTATTCCCAAACGGGTTAGGATCTGGGATGCCCCCCGTGGCCCTAAACCGCCACAACAGCCACAGCCAGCAGCCTCACCACCAAAGGAGATCTTCAGACCGCTCAGGAGTAAGCGGGATTTCATCTCTTTCAACTCCTGCAGTCACCAAGCGTTTCAACTGATCCGACTCGTTGGAGAGAGTCATGAAAAACTAGCGTGAGTGCGGGTTAGAATCCAGCTCAAAGTCGGACTCGTCCATCTTCCCAAAGATGAATCCCGGCTAGTCATCCCCGCGTGGCAATAACCAGAAAGCTTCACCTGGCTCCCCACTCTCTCCAGTGGTTCAAGGAATTCCCCCCACGACCCCTGAGGACCGTCCACTGCCTCCCTGGATGAGAAGGAAAAGTACGACCCTGCTGAGCAATGCGAAGATGACGAAGTCACTACTGAAGACTTCGAAGGGTCACCCCGCCTGGACGACTTGAGGAGCAAATTTCGGACGTTCATGAGCCCGATGGATCAGCCGAAGGGTCAGCTGCCAATCCTTTTCACTTAGCAGCTGCTCATCCTCCCTGTTCCTCCACCGGGAATCTCTGGTTCTTGTTGACTTGCGTGCCGTCTATCCCTGGTCTGCGGGTAGCTACGGAAACTGTCTATTGATAGCCTCACAGGCGTTCGTATTGCTCGATCTTTGTACCATCCGGTCTTCTGGATCTTCCCTCCATCTACGCGGGCACCCCATATTTTGGTATGGCGACCAGCTGAACGTGATCATGGCTTTGAAACCCTGGCAAGTGCTGGACGTGGATATGCCAGATATGGGGTTGCCTCATACGGGTTGGGTTTCCGACTTTCGTCGCGAATTTTCAGCTTTCCTCGACCGCCATCGTCAAGCCATCTGGGAATCCACCCACTTTCTGCATATTTCGGCCAGTTCCCAGCGCGCGGATTCCGGTCTGATTGAATACCGTTAAACCAGCGTAAACAGCGCCGTAACCGGGCTGTTGAGGGCTGGACCAGCTTGTGCAACCTGATTACCGCAGGGTTCCAGGCTGGTCATTGTGACCTGGATTTGTTTCGCTGCCCTGTGTTACACAAGGCCAACCGCAAGGTGAAGAAAAGTGGGGAACCCGCTGAGGGCGGTACTTGGTATCCAGGAATAGGTGACCCCAGCCGTGCTACCACTCTCCCGGCCTTACTCGACGAAATCGACAAGTAGTGCCCGTGGCGCAACCAGTATCGGCGTGACCCCGCTCGTCATTCAGATCTCGGCGTGACTCGACTCCGAAATAAGATTCGCCGCGCTCGGTAAGTGAAGGGCCAGCGACCCGCCACCAGCGGCCAACTCAACTCCGTATACCCAATTCCACCAATTCATTAATTATCGTCCCATCCGTACTTTGCCCATCGGTTCCATCACTATTTTAGAGCTTGTCGTTTATTGTTCCAACGCAATCCACCGGTCCATCCCTGCTAACCACTTCACAGTCGGTCAACTCCTGTCCAACATTTGATTGGTCAATTTTCCGATTCCATCAGGTTCCGCCCACCATTTGATCGGTCTAAAACCCAACTGGGCCAGCATGACCTACCTAGATGGTCTAGAGTTCCAGGGCAGCCTTATCTTCCTTGTGAGTCTACATGACCCCGAATCGATTCGACTTGCCCGTTGGACAGGAGTTGACCGACTGTTCAGTAGTTAACAGGGATGGGCCGGTGGATTGCTTTGGAACAAGTAAACGACGAGCACTATAATAGGGATGGAACGATGGGCAAAGTTACGGATGGGACGATAATTAATGGGTTGGTGGAGTTGGGTATACGGAGATGAGCTGGTCGCTGGTGAAAGAGACGTCCAAAAGGTCATCGAGCATTGTTTGACACGTCTGTCGATCGTCCATGCTTGTCAAGGGATCCGTAGAGACACGCAGACATTCGTGGATCCACAGATATAATATCGTGTTTCCGAGAGCGTTTCGGGGAAGGCACAGTAGCGGACGAGACGCCAGAGGGACGCGAAAGGTACGTGAGGATATCATTCAGTGGATATTGTATGCACTTAATTTGGTAAAATTTCGCAATGTATGTAATTTTTATTCAATCAAATTTTCCTACTGCCAGGTCGTTTAATTCAAACACGTCATCGTAGAAGCACAGTGTATGGCGGTCGAATACTTGGCAGTTCTGCGCAGAGGCGGCTTCGGATATAAACATCCGAAGTTCGCTAAAGGTACGTGCTTTGATGGACCACTTATATTGTTGCAAACATTTTCAGTCTATTGTCCCTTATTGTATTGTTTCTCTTATTTTACCCTTTAATCCTCCTATTCACCCCATTCAAAGAGGTTGATAGACTTCCGTAATGCCTCCAAAGTAAGAGTCTTGTATAAATAAGTCTTCTTCTAACGAATTTTTATAATCGCAGCGAAGAACTTTCACCTTAGCCTTGAACGACGAAAAGACAGTCTCGATCGGGTTCAACTGGAGCTGTATTGCCCCAGACGTAGTACCGTCGCTGCCTCAAATTCCTCTTGTTCAAAGACGATTTCCCCGTGCGCGTGACATGGCGCATTTCCAAAACGATGACTGCACGGTCGAGTGGACGGTGATGCTGGTCCCGCAAGGTGCGTAGCATGTTGGAGAGGAATGCGACCACGTTCGAAGGCTGATTCGCACCAAAGAGGTTCTCGTAGTACACGAGCCCATTGTCGGAGATGCACGCCTAATCGTGCATAGTTTTCCCGGTGCTGGCCACTTCTCTTAATTGCAGCGGCTCCATTTAAGGCTTCTCCCCACTAAACGTGTTGTCCATAAGATTGAAATTGGTCTCGTCAACGTAATAAATCCGGTAACCACTCGATTTGTACACAGCAACAGGCGCAAAAAATCACGCCTCTTTATCTATTTGGAGCATGAAATTTGAGGACAGCTCTTTAAGGGTCAACTTGTCGTTCCTGTCCAACTCGTCGCACCGTGCTCAGGATCTAGGATCTTCTCGGACCTCCCCACCGGCGGGACGTGTCGTCAGGTCCATCCACGTACGTCCTTATCACGTTTATGCGTTGCCTGGGGAGGGGTTCATGACTTCATCGAGCATCGTCCAGTCACCCCCCTCACGCGAACAATCTATGACCCGTTGCCGGATTTCCAAACTGTAGCGGCGTCTCTTGGCGGGGTGGCTCTCCATTTGTGCATTTTACAAAATGATATAACCTTTTTAATTACGCGGAATTTAAAATTCGACGCTGCAAATGACTGAAAAAAGGTGTACTGGTTTAGGGGCGTTCTTATAAAATGTCCCGGGGTCCCGGGACTAAATAGACGACAACGATTGGCCTAGAAAGCGCGGGTCAGGTTACGTCGGGACGGCATCGGTCCCACCATCTGGCTTGGCCCCACGTTTTTTTTGGGACGTTGGGACTGGGACGGTCGAAGTGCACCACAACAGAAAATACGTCGTTAACATACGTGCCACGCAAACAATAGACCGATAGTGTTAGCGCTGTTTCGCCTCTGTGACCCCACGAGTTTACGCTAGGCCTTCTATTTGCGCGAATTAGTCGTCGTTGGTCAGTAGGAAGGGAAACTGCGTTCATGAATAGTGGAAGAGGAGGAGCAAGTCTTTGTAGCTAATAAAGGTTCGTTTACTTTTCATGAAAAGGTCTAGGCGAGTTCGTCGTAATCCATATCATCAGATAACAAGCCGTTGACAATCAAGGGTTTCGGTGGAAATCTCCCGTTTATGAGAAAAGTAGAGTATGTCAGTTCGAACTTAATGTGAAAAAATTCAGATTAAAATTTGATTCTTATTTTCGGGACTTGGGACTGTCCCGGGGTCCCGTCCCGGGGCATTTTGTAAGAACGACCCTTACTACTTTTGCAATAAATTACCAATTTCAATGAATAGAATAGCAATAGGGCACCATGCTTTTATGTCTCTAATACCCGTAATTCTTATGTGCTTGCTTGCAACTGACAGTTGTAAGTAGCCAATTAGCGCCCGGCAAATATTTTTCCGCAGCATTTATGTCCTTCCTGACACCGTAATATAACCAATTATGTAGATTCAATTTATGTTGAATCGTAAGTAATTTAACCAATTGGGTCATGGCTGTGATGTTGTGTTTATTGTACCAAGGGAAATGCTTCTTTACCGGTATTACGAAGTAGATACTACACCTTTTCCCGGTCAAAGTTGGACTAGTTTCGAACCAAAGTTGGATTTTTAGGTTTTGGAAAAATGAGGTTTCATGCAATGTCGGATTCTTTAACAAGCAAAGTTGGATTACTTTGCGTACTTAGTGGAGACATAACTGTGTATAACACTTTTAGATGCGCCGTGCCTACAAAAGAGCCAAGTCCGGGGGGTTAAATCGCGTAGGTGATGTATTTCTTCAACCTCCAACGAAAGTTCACGCGTCTATGTGCAACATGTTGCAGTAGGAGCACGATACGGCAAGTGGTGTTTACGAGATCGTCAGGTGCTAGCACGAGGAATCGGGGGTGCGACGCTCAAAGTACGAGAGACCTGGGTCTGGAGCGGCCGAGTCGTAATTTTGGACAAGATTGTGCTACTTGACGAGAAGGAAGAACGGCCGATAGACTTGGGTCAGGTTCAAGGACAAGAGTGTGAAAAGGATGTTAACAGTGCGTCTGCTAGCCCCATTAAAGCAAAGCCTGTCTCTTCGATGTATACGCAGCAATCAGAAAAAAGGGCAGTAGTAAGAGGTGAAGCAGTTGCATCGGAGGCTACAGAAGCTTACCAGGCACCGGTGAAAGTTGACGGCGAGGGGCTCAGAGGCCCGACCACCACGAATACTGAAGATCAGTAATGTCATGTGATGGTTGATAGAAGTAGTAACGATAGTACTTGTTACCGCTTCATATGGGGTGCTTATCGTCCCATGAATGCATTTACCGGTAATGGATCATGGCATTTATTTATCCACTGCGTCGATTTAGTGCAAAACTTGATTACTAAAACTTGCACTCTCGTCATCGGCAACAATTTGACACTCGGATACAGAATTGTTGCCGATGATGTCCGTTGGCCTGATATGGGTCAAAATGTATTTTTCTACTCAGCAATAATGAATTTCGGGTGTAGATTCCTTCACACTATTACCACTCTGAGACCGTGTAGTCCTTCAAGAATTGACCGAAAAGAGGTTCGTCGGTATTATCATCTTGAAACACTGCGAAGATCGGGTCTAGTACACGTGCCGCGGCATCAATCTCATCGAGAGGCGTCTAGAAGTTATGAGCGTCGGCAACACGAGCAGCTACATTACGCGGGTTTTCGTCATTGATCCAGCCCTGAAATGTTTACAAGAGCCGATACAATTAGCTGCGAAAACGTGGCTGCCGATAAAGGCGTATTTGCTTACCGTGTCGACACTGTTCATGTAAATTCCTTTGCGAGCAAGATCTTCGGCGCATGTTCTCGTCATCATGTTTGCTGCCGCCTTGGCCATGTTTGTGTGCGGGTGGTTTGGTGTTTTACTTCGGTAAAACTTACCTTTCATGGCGCTCACGTTGATGATGAAGCGGCGTGTATTCCAGCTCTGTGTGATTTTTACGGTCGTGAATACGCAGGGTTCGGGCGTCAGCAAGTACTGGAGGCGGTTACGAAGTTGGAGATGGAGAATAGCAAAGACTTAAAAGCAGACACATTACAACATCCGTGTTTTTTGAAAGGTCACCTGGCCGGCTGGAATTTGAGCGTTGTGCTGTTTGTAGCAGCATGCATTTTTTTGTACCTTACTACTGGTCGCGTAACAGTCTCTGGACGAGCTGGTCAGGGATCCAGCATTGTTGCGCTGTAGGCACGGCGTATCTAAAAATGTTATACACAGTTATGTCTCCACTAAGTACGCAAAATAATCCAACTTTGCTTGTTAAAGAATCCGACATTGCATGAAACCTCATTTTTCCAAAACCTAAAAATCCAACTTTGGTTCGAAACTAGTCCAACTTTGACCGGAAAAAGGTGTAGTAAAAGAGTAAAAGGGTAAATGTTCTGAGACAAGACATTTACCCAATACTTGCTCTTAGCTACTTGTATGAATCAAAAATACACACACGTAGAGAAGGGGCTTACTCAATCACACCAAAATGCCCACCGGTAACCCGCAAGCAAAGTCTCCGCTTGCATTATGGGCAATGTGGGTCTTGAGTTTACATCCGCGTCCTTCGCACATGACATGTAAACCTCAGGCAAAATAGTTTAGGTTGTGTGCTCTCCTGTGTCGTTATCTCGTCTCCTGTGTGTTTGTCACGTTTATTGTGTGTTTATCACACGGTTGTGTCTGTTTCTGTGTGTGTGTGTTTTCACGTTTCTTCATCAGCATCCGCTTAGCGGACCGTCTCAAAAGCCCAGCTGGTGGGCAATAAATGCCTACAGTATCTCATTGCACATAAATCTAACAGTACTGGGTTGATCTGGACAAAACAAAGAAGAAAACTAATACCGGTAATAGAGAAAGCTCGCTAATAGCGTAGAAAGGGTGACCAAAACAGAGAAAACGCACGCAAAACACACTCATTCGTTTTGTCCATTTTTGATGAACTTTCTCTATTATTTCTTTGTTTTTGGGGCTCTGCCGTTGATCTGATGCCTCATTCTTCAATTTTCTGGCATCATCTCATTGCTCGCGAGGGCTGTCAGTTTCTCGACGCGATTGCAAACGATGACGCTGCGACTTCGGGTCTTACTGCTATTACTCGCCTTTACGAATGTGACAATTGCAAAATCGACACTCAATGGGATTGCTAGCGGCCAGAACATGTCAGACTCGCTGGTTGTGTCTCCAAACGGTTTACCAAGTGCCCGGATTCTCAAACAAGACACGACTTTGGGGACAAGTCATCAGGCCGAGAACGCTGAAGAGAGAGTGGATCTCGGTGCCAAGATTAAAAAAATCACTGACAGAAAGAGGTATGAACGGGAAGTGGATCGTGTGAGCTCGCAATTAGGACTTTCAACTCCAAAAATGGCGTTTGAGCGTGCGAAACTCGCTCAAGAAGAAAAACTTTTCGAAAGCCCAGCCTATAAAGCGTGGATCCTTTTTCTCCAGAAGTATTACCCCAGAAGTGTGGTCTACAACGCTATTTCGACTTTGCTCAATCCTAAAGTAGCACTACCCGACCTGGCCTCCAGGCTGCTTGAAGAAATGAAGTCAGCATCCATAATGAAAATGGCTAGGCTAACTTATGACTACCTCCTCTCATATTTGAAGGAAACAAGAAAAAATTCGAATGAGGTTTTTAGAGTTCTTTTTCTTAAACCGGGCGAAACCTTCCCTTCTGCTGCTGATCTCGTTGACAATCCACTTCTGTTCATCTGGGTTGACTTTGCTATTCGACGAGACGGGATGAAAGAGAGTGCTGTATTATCGAAGATGCAAGAATTCTTAATTGATGACACAAAGGCGGTCGAAGTGCTAAACAGCTACAAACAAGAACATCTTCCCTTGGTAGAAATAAAACAAAAGAAGTCGGCTAAAATAAAAACTTCCTGATTTGTGTCCCATTTGTATGCTTGTTTTTTCTCTTTTCCCATCGTTGTTTTCGCTATTGCAAAAAGAAAATATATGATACTCGACTAGGTATGTATAGTAAGCAGCTCGCATGAAGGCACAATTCTCTTATCTTGGTTAACAATGCTCGATCGAGCCAATCGATGAGACTGTGGATACGTTCTTCTGGATAAAGTTGCAGTTTCCTCGAACGTGTATCACACCTCAATCACAAAAGTACATATAGTGGAAAACACTTCGTCTCTTCAACAACAAAACTTTTCGCTTTAAAGTACAGCCATAAGATGTAAAAGAAGGTTTCGACATTGCATGCCTAAGAGAGTGATGGTTGAAAGACTCGACGTAATGAGAAAAGATCAAAACCAACAGCTTTCTCGTCGTTCGCTTCTCCGGCCATAAAATCTGGCAACAAACCACTCAAATCTATCACGCTATTCTGCGCCACACCACACGACCTGCACCGATCATGGGGTAGCCGTGGTCCTTCTTCTCATCCATAAATTTGCCTAAAATAAGACCCTTGGTTGAATACTTGCCAGTAGACTTTTTAATCCAATCAAGTTCGGGACTTCCCGGTCTCCCATAGTGAGAAGAGTGCTACTCGACCACGGTCGGGTCTGGAAAATGGAACCCTTGGTAGCGAGAAACCAGGCCATGTCTTCTCCATGAGTGTCTCCTTTCGGCTTCACCATTCATAGCCTCTGCGAACTCAACGAAGTTTGTTTTTTTGGTCATCGTTGTACCCGAATCCCGTTCCTCAAACCCCTGGAAACAATAACACTTTTACGCCAATGTTGAGCCCGGGAGCAGTTGCCATTCCACGGAAAAACTCGCATCGCCATCGATGTCGATCCTGATCGATTCAGGCTTGGCCACTTGCTGAAGACCCATCAGACCCAGATGATGCTTGTGTTTGGATGCAACCACGGATAACATTGGGCGATCTACATTTTGTGTACACCTGTGCTAATCAGTAGAAGCATCATCTCGCTTGTAGAACCCCTCAATAACAAGCTGTGTCTGCATTCGTATACTGGGGGATGCTAGGCGGAAGCGAAACGGATACTTTGCCTCCTTCCATCTCTCTAATCTCTTGCTTTGTTGTCACGTTGGGCAGAATCTGAAGATTATACTTTTTATACTTGGTATCGGTGAATCGACTTTCTTATCACGGGACAATGTCGTTCATTGGCATCTTGCTCAGCGCGCGCAACATGAATCGGACCTGACAACTTGAACGCTATCTAGTCGTCACTCAATCACATTTGATTAACCGAAAGTGGTTTTCGACGAAGGTGATCAGTATATCATCGAACTCTATTAAACACGTCTCGATAATCCACGTTGAAAAAAGATTGCGGAAAAAGTTTTATACACTTCTCGCTCTTTTCTTTTTCAGCATCGGGAACAATTTCGACTGGGGGATTTTTAGGAGCAAGGCTTCAAGAATGGTATTGCTCGCATCTCCTTCGTCACTCTTCTCAACGGCATGCATCCACGCTTTAATGCCTGGCTTCTGAAAAGCTCTTCTTTATTGTCAAAATCCAGCCTCAGAAACAATGCTTCTGGGGTTCCAGTTGTTCCACTCTTGCGATTACCCGACGCAGCGCAGGCACATCATGTTCCAACTCGTCAGCGAGTCGCTTGAGGCTGGGTCTAATTCCCCCTTTCTTCAGCGTTGTCGGTCTGGTAACCCCAAAGTCGTGTCTTGCATAAGATTCCGGACAGGTGATAGACTATTTAGAGACGAACCCAGCGAGTCCTGGCGGCGTGCAGTCTCATTGGGTGTTGATGTTAGTGCAAGCAGCAGGTCTTACATTAGATTAGCACCTTGGACCAAAAGTTAAAATAGTCAGTATCAATTTACATATTTTAGGTTAGCTATATTTTAGTCCTAATGTAAACTGGCCTCCTGCCTGCTCCTGGTTTTGCCCAATCAGCACTGACAAAAAAAATGTCAGCGTACCAATTGGTAGAAACTAGTAATATAGGGGTTCCCGTGGTTTCACGGTGGCTGTGTGTGTACTCAAACCGAATTCCTGTATGATGACTTTGGCGTCCACTTAAACATACAACACTATAAGAGTCCAAGAAGAAGAGAACAAAGAAAAAGGCGTGTAGGTGGGACTAAGAGCAGCATTGTATGTTTCTATTGAAAGCGAATGATCGTTTAGGATGGCGGGAGTGACATGGTGTGATATGAGTAAAGCCAGGGGGCCTTATTCAACGTCTATTGGTTGAAAGGGTCTGTAATCACTTTCCTGCGCTCTCATTGGCCAGCGAGGGCTGTTTTAGCATTTGATTGGCTCAGAGGGGCACTTTGGGCACTGGAGGGGCGCTACGTTTTTAATTGTATAGATAAACAAAATGACAGCGTACCAATTGGTAGATTGTTTTTGCTAAGGGAAAATCGCTAATCGGTACCCTAAATTAAGGGGAAATCGCTAATCGGTACCCTAAATTAGCCATCAATTACTAATCAGTACCCTGTTCACATGATTATTGCTAATCGGTACCCAGACCCGCTCTTTTTGCCTTCAGCCTTGCTAATCGGTACCCTTTAAAAATTAGCGAAGAACAAATGCTGTTTCTAATAACTGAACGACGCAAAAGAGTATTGGTGAAGGCGAATAAATTAATTTTACGCTCACTCTTTTGCCTGTGCAACCGGATAGGTACATTATGAAAAAACAAGTATTTCAGTTACTGAAGTCGTTAAATGATGTATATTTTTGGTGCCCAAATGCGTTCCAGGACCTTACGACGTATTTTTCTTTCCTTGGGGATATCCAAGATCTCAATGGGGCTATGTGCAACTCTAACGTTACATTGTACTAATTGCTGCTTTTTTTAAGGATGATTAGAACTTTGCTGGCTATTGTAACTATCTTTTACGAATCTGTGGCGCAACTTCTCCGCCAAGGTTTGGAGATACGTGCAATGTGTGGATAGTGAAATCCAGTCGCTTTAAGCATGGAGCCAACAGCAGCTAAAAGATTTTGTTGCTAGGAATTAAAAAAAATATGGGGCTGCTGTCATGTGTAAGTTCGATTTTGCTTTGATGTGTCGAGTACGGTGGGAAAGAAGATAATCAATCGTTTCAATGCTGTTTATCTAGATAATCCGACATGTTGCGCAACAAAGCACTTGTCATGTTTAATGCAGAATACGCAAGCAGCGTTAAGACAGCAAGAAGGTTCGTGAAATAGTTCATTTCCTTCTTACGGGTACCGATTAGCAAGGCTGATGGCAAAAAGAGCGAGTCTGGGTACCTATTAGCAATAATTATGGGACCAGGGTACTGATTAGTAATTGATGGCTAATTTAGGGTACCGATTAGCGATTTCCCCCTAAATTAACCATCAATTACTAATCAGTACCCTGTTCACATAATTATTGCTAATCGGTACCCGGATCTTGCTGATCGGTACCCTGCGAAAAAAAAATGCTGGTTTCAATAACTGAATGACGCAAATGAGTATTGGTGAGGGCGAATTTGACGCTCATTCTTTTGCCTGTGCAGTCGGTTAGCCGGATATGTACATTATGAAAAACAAGAAGTTTTTCAGTTACTGAAGTAGTTGCGCAATCGTTTGGTAGAAAATGAGTTGTATTCTTTCGGTGCCCAAATGCGTTCCAGGACCGTACGACGTATTCTTTTCCTTGGGGTTATCTAAGATTTCAATGGGCTATGTGCACAGCTATTTGTGTGCAACTCTAACATGACATTGTTTGTACTAATTGCTGCTTTTATTAAGGATCATTAGACCTTTACTGATTATTGTAACTATCTTTTGCGAATCGGTGGCGGAACTACTCCACCAAAAGTTTGGAGATACGTGCAATGTGTGGATAGTGAAACCCAGTCGCTTTAATCATGGAGCCAACAGCAGCTAAATTTTGTTGCTACGATTAAAAAATATGGTGTAGCTGTTACGTGAAAGATCGATTTTGCTTTGATGTGTCAAGTACGGTGGGAAGAATGATAATCAATCGTTTCAATGCTACTTATCTTGATAATCCGACATGTTGCGCAACAAAGCACTTGTCGTGTTTAATGCATAATAAGCGAGCAGCGTTAAGACAGCAAGGAGGCTCGTGAAATAGTTCATTTCTATCTTTCGGGTACCGTTAGCAAGGCTGATGGCAAAAAGAGCGGGTCTGGGTACCGATTAGCTATAATTATGTAAACAGGGTACTGATTAGTAATTGATGACTAATTTAGGGTACCGGTTAGCGATTTCCCCTTTTGCTAATATTAACTGGGGTAGGTGTGGTAAAGGTGATAAAAAAGCGGCTCCAAATTGGACGCGAGCAGAAAGAGTTATTGTGTGTTCTAGACGAAATTTCCGTGCGTGATTGATTCAATCGCGCAGCCTTAACCTTATAAAAACCGTGCAAATCCTGTTGTTAATAGTTTATCATGGTCCGGGTCTGTGGTGTAGGGATTTAGATTTGGGGTGTAGGACTAAGGGTCTACGTGATGTCAGCTGATTGGAAATAAGTGAAATAATTGATTTTTTTGACAAATCACCATTCTTGTATGGTTTGGGCGGTTTTAAATCTCAGGCCCAAATCACGCAGGATCGGCAAATTTGAACGGAATCGACAATACTCCGGAGTAATGATTTTAGCCCATCAGCGATAGATAAACGGCTATAAAAATCCTGATTAGCTAGACTTTTACCCAATATTTTTTGGGACCCACTAGATGCACCCCACGTGCGCACCCCCCGGACACAAAAAATAAAAAGGTAATAATTATTGTACTCGCACACCCACCACAACACCACCCCACCCAACTATAGCAATGCTATCAATTGGCCGTTATGCTGAAGTCGAAGAGGCAATCCAAAGATTCCCCCACTTCAATTGCTGTAGCTGCGTCTCTTTATTTTTTCTAAGGGTTTAGGGTTCAAATCGCTCCACGGAAGATAAATAAAATCGGCCATTAAATCCTCCCACGACGTAAATCAAAGTGTCTACAACTGCAGCTCCTAAATAACTACGAGCATGTTTCATCGACGGCATCGAAATCCACGTATTTATCTCGGGATCTTATCGTTCCATTGTCTTATGATGCTGAAGACTGCTGCTTGTACCTCCCATGACGAAAATTTGGTGCTTTCCCATGACCGCGACGCCGCAATATGAGCGTCGAACTCTCATGGGCGCGGCAGGATACCATTCAACTCGATGGAAGTCCAAATACTCGATTGAAGAGACGGTTCCAGCCTTATTACAGCCTCCAATGGCAAAAATCGTCGGTGTTAGCCCCTGCCTCCCACGATCGTCGTCATTTCCAGCACTTGCATTCTCATTTTCAACCTCAAATGATAACTTTTCCAGGATATCTCGCATTAAAACATCTTCAGCTTGTCAATTCCAAGCCTTTGCCGTTGTTTCAATCACGTTATCTACAGCATGGTGCAAGATTTTGGCTCTTCTTGCTGTCTTATCAATGGGTCGTGAATAATCCAGATTTTCACTGCTGCATAAAGGGGATTTTTCTCCTTCTTTGACCTCTGAGAAGGTTTTAAAATCTTCAGAACCGCGTCTAGTGATAAACTCGTGAACTTTCGTTTCGATAGACCTGATAAAAGTAAGTTTCAATCATTGCTCGCGCGGCTTGGGTCAGGACTTTACAAGCTGTGCGTAATTGCAATCGTTCGCAGCATAAATAAATATCCATACAGTTCGATACATTCAGCTCCAGTATTAGCTGCTAGCAACACATTTCTACGACTTTTACAGCTCGAATTCATTGACCACATGTAAAATTGACAACATCGTATCCCCTGAAAGTTGTAACTTGGTAATGTACATGTATCGTAACAATTCTAGGAAGGAAGGAACGGGGACATCTGGCAACGGAATGCGCGGCTTCAAATGTCTGGACTCGAGCATTCCACTTGTGAATAAAGCGTGGAAAAAGGGACTTGAAGTGGTTAATACAATGCGATGAACAGCAACTTCTTGCTCAACTTCAACACTGTCCGTTTGTAGCCATAGGAAAGTCGTCCCTGGAGGAAATATCGGCGCTTTGACAAACTGCTCCATCATGTTTTCGTTTTCGTTATTAGCTCCCCATATTGCAATGCTCGTGAATTTGCGAAGTCAACTAACATTAAACTTCACCTCCTCCATTACAACCGCAAAATCGCGTATATACATTCCACATGCGAACATGAGTTCCTGCCATACTAAAATTCCTAATCGATCGCACTCAGAGTAAAAGAGGTCAGATTCGTATCGGCCGCCGCCCTAGATTCGAATCTGTTATAAGAAAGTATAAGTGAAACCAGTAATTCATAAAATATGAGCTTCGCACCACGTTCATGTTAGCGGCATGAACGCTCTCTAGCAAGTGATGCACTGTCGATGGCTTCGTACGCGTGGGAAAAGAATCGGTCGGAATCCAATTCGCGCCTTCGATAAATACTGGAACTTTAATGATTTTGAAGTAAAATATCTTTCCAGTCATGGTCACCGCCGACGGATGAATACGAACACGCTTAGACCGAAGCCCAGCTCCGAACCAATTCCACTTATAGTTTAACTGCGTAAGCATGTCAAGCGATGTTGCAGGCGTTGGATGATGCAGAAGATGTTGCACTTAGATGTTGTTCGGAGTCTTTAGGGAAAGGGGTGTGCGAGTACAAAAATTATGACCTTTTTATAATTTTGGGTCCGGAGGGTGTGCACGTATCAAAGGGAAGTGTGCACGTATCAAAAAGGGGTGTGTGCACCTAGTGGGTCCCTATTTTTTGCGATAAATAGGATAAAAGTTATGACTACAACACTGTACAGGAATTAAAGAAGGTCCCAAATTGGCAGTTTACCTGATTCACTTTTACAATTTCTTCTTATATATCAGATCTTTCGGGAGAATTCTTTTCGCATACTTTGTTAAAGTGTTGCAGAGCACGCATTCCTTTCCTTTGGCTAGTAGTGGATTTAAGTGAGCGAGGAGATTACGTTCGGATTAGTGGGAGTAGATATAACGTGAATTTATAACGTGGAAATATATCTAACTAAGAAGCTTAATGACGAAGACCAGAGACAAAGTTCAACAGGTTCTGAGCCCAAGAGGGGCTGGTGCCGCGAACGATGACAAACTTTCGATCGTTCCAGAGAGTGTGGAGTCAAACCAAGTGGCACAAATGCTGGGGCTACTGCCAAACAGACTGCAGAAGCTGGGGGAGGTGCGAGCTGTGAAGGGAGTTACGAGGGGACGGCTTACCACACCCCGAAGGCGGACACAAAAATGAGCATAGCTTCGCTGGAAGGCAGCCATGAGGGGAAATGATCCTTTTTGGCTGGGCGACATGGTAAGCAGAGCGTTCAAAGCCATGCCGGAGCAGACATTTTTACCCGAAGTAGGATGGGTAAGGTGATGAATGCGGGGGAACAGATCTCAATTCAAGGTATGCCAAACGTGGGCCAAGGACAAGGGCCGGGCATACATGTGCCTTTGGTAAGGACGCCGACTGCGAGGCAATGCACGTTATAGATAAGAGTTTTCGATGGTATCTGAGACATATCGTGGTTTAGATTCCGGTTTTCACGCGTGGGGCAGGAAGTGGTTTCGACAAATAAACATTGCGGAAGCAGCGTGTGGTTTTCAGTGGAACGGGGACGTTAAGGTGGATCTTTTAGGCCATTACCTGGCAGGAGCGGCCAAAAGCTACTATAACAGCAAGTGGAGACGTGGCGAGGTGAAACGCCGGCTTTATGGTACGTAATGGATAAAATTCTAACGACTTTTCACGTACAGATTACACCAGCGCAGGGAATGAAGCTATTTATGACGAAGAAAAGCAGCGGGCGTACCTGGTCGGAGCGCTATCTATATTTGTCGGCGGTAGCGGAAGCAGTTGGTGGGACTTTAGACTCCCTGCAACGCAATACCATTGTGTACCACGCAGCGCCAGAAATGCGTCAAATAATGATGTCAAAGTTTGACCCTACAAGTTCAGACTATTTACGGCAGGCAGAGGAGTTGTGTCAGTTCGCGCAGGCAGTGGAATACGAGGAAATATTGCCGAGAAGTATTTCTCACGGTAGCGTGCATGTGGTGGGCGAAGGTCCGGTTAAGAAGAATAAATCCAGACGGTGCTATCAGTTTGGTGAAGTGGGGCATTTTAAACATAATTGCCCCCAAAAGAACGGAAAGAAGCAAGCGTTTTCGTTGACAATCACGACAAATTATGGAAACATTGAGATGGAGAAGTGGATACTGGATAGTGGCGCCAGTATGCATCTGACGAATGACTTGAGTTTTTTTAGGGACACGGAAGACGTGTCGGGAGTGTGTTTCCAAGCGGATGGTAAAGAATTGAAGATTACCAAGAAAGGGAGTATAATAATTTTCGTGAAGTGTGGAAATGACAAAAAATTGATTAAAGTCGAGAATGTGTATTTCGATGAAAACTTATCACGTAACATCCTCTCCTACGGAAGTCTCGAAGAGAAAGGTTGTGGATTGGCTTACGTGAATGGTCGCAGGGTTATCGCTCATCTGAAGACATGTGAAAGTATTTTTGATGTGGAAAAGATCAACAAGGTGTTAGCGATAGGTGTGCGGGTAGGTGTTCCCATAAAAGTTGAAGAAGTGATGTCTGTAATTGATCAAAACAAAGCGGCTATCGTGGAGATTAACGATGTGCAACGTGGATCATTAATGCGTTTTCACGTCAGAATGGGACATTTGAGTTATGATGTGATCGAACGGCTTGACAAGGACCCGAGCTATGGAATTGAGCTCACGGATACACGCAGACAAAACTGTTTGACCTGTGCACAAGCTAACAGACGAAGAACCCGCAAGCAAGAGTGGATTCGGGAGATCACTCACCGATTGACAGGGTGGGTGGTGGTGTGTTCTGACATGAAAGGTCGTCTGATTACCCCAAGAGATCGCATGGGGAACAGATATATGGTCAATTTCATTGACCATAAAAGCAATTACGTGCGGGTATTTCTGAATAAAACGAAATTTAAAGAAATTTAAACATTTTTTGCTGTTTTTTAGCAGACTTTCAAATGCAAAGTTCATATATTACGAACGGATAGTGGATCCGAGTACAAAAACTGGGATTAATTTTGCCGGAGTACAGGAGTGGGGAGGCAAATGAGTGAAGCAGGAAACCAAGCGAGTAACGGGAAGGCGGAACGCATGCACCGCACGGTTATGAATATGGTGAAGTGCATGCTGTTCGCTAGTGGTTAAAACTTGTCATTCTGGGGTGATGCAGTGGAATATGCGGCTTACTTACATCCTGAATAGGAGACCGACGTCCGAGAACTCACGGCGCATGTCGCCAATCGAAGTACTTACGAAAATAAAGCCAAATCTTGGACAGATTGTCGCATTCGGGTCGCCCAGCACTGTTTACAGGAACCCAGGGAAGAATTCTCTTACACATAGGGCGCAGATCGCGGTGATTATTTGAAAGAGTGAAGAGGTGGAGGGGTACAGGGTATATCTTAAGCATGACAGAGAGGTGGTCGTGACACAGCTTGTGAAGAACGTAGAGACATTGGATGATAGGCAGAACCAGCAATTACGAAATTTGTTTTGATGGATTAGATGGGGAGGCAGAAGGAGTTAACGAGCGAGACGTGCGGCAAGCGCGTGAGGGTGAAAACAAGAAGAAGAAAGGCAAGCAAAAGCCTACTTGGAGCAGAAAGAGACACGAGACGCGCGGTATCACGCGCAAAAGACAAGGAGATACGAGTGGTGAACGAGAAGCGACTGAAAAGATTGAAGAGAAAAGTGAGAAGATGTGGAGAGCGGCGTTGTGAGCCTGACGACCGAAATGTATCCAAGGCTTTACAGTGAAGCTATGAAGTGCACAGACAAGATAAGTGGGAGATTGCAATTGATGATGTGATCTCGGCTTTGGAGAATAATGACGTGTGGAGTATAGTCACGAAGCCGCAGCATGTGACACCATTGCAAACAAAATGGGTCTTCATGAGAAGACAGATGCGAATGGGAATTTTGAACGGTATAAAGCCCGTTTGGTTGCGTGCGGAAATGAACAGAAGTTTGGCGTGAATTACGAATTGACTTTTGCGGCGGTTTTGGACATGGGCACGGTGAAATCATTCTCGCGTTAGCTCGGAAGTGGAGAGTCAAAGCATTGCATGGTGACATCCCGAACGCTTACGTGAAGGCATTGGAAGAAGCGCACGACATTTACCTCTTTATACCCAAAGGGATGACGGTAAGTACAAGGACATTAGAGAATCTCGAAGCAGAAGGAGTAGACAAACTAGCTTTGAAACTCAAGAAGACATTATATGGCCTCAAGCAGGCGGGACGTCTGTGGAATAGGCTTTTGCCCAAGATGTTGCTGAATTTAAGTTTCGTGCAGACCTGCACGGATATGTGTTTGTATCACAAGCGCATGGATGGAAAAAAATGTTGTGGTTGGCGTATATTTGTCACGGTGATATTCGTCCCCAATCAACGCCACAAATTGTTCCGCATAGAGATGGGGCAAGATCCGACTTCTGGCTAAAGCTACCGAAAGCGCTGCGGCACACATTGTTATAAGGGGGCTCCCTCCGCAGTGAATTTTACGCATTTGGACCCATTCCTTAGAGCTATTAAGAATCGCACGCTTCTGGGCTGCATGGGGAACCACCTCCATCCTTCTCTCCCATTCATTAAACCATCTAGCTGGTAAACCGGGTATCCCTCCTTGTTTTCCTTGTTATATCATTCCTAACCAGCATTGTTGACGCAGCTTTTCTGTCAATATTACTAACACTTCCGGGGCAATATTTTCATTATGCGCCCCAGTGTTGGAGTAAACGGCTTGTCTTAGTACATTTACCCTATATAAGAATTACCTCTCTTAACTAATAAAGAAGCATTACCCTTGGTACTCTTTAAAGAATTAACACACAAGAGAATAAGTGGCATTGAATCCGCTACACTTGCACTTATATGTGCATATATATATTAAGTGTTAATGTTTCTACTGAGGTATAGGAACTCTACGTGAATGTCTCTACAGACATTATGCTTCGTGTCCCTGATAAAAGTAAAATATAATTCTTTTTGCCTTCTTGCAAGCAAGTTCTTTCTTTTCCGTCACTACTTCTACGCGCAACGTGCTATCGCTTCAACAGGTTATGAGCCCAAGCTCCACCTCATCCGATTTCCCTCGCCTGACCGGCCCCGACAACTTTGACGTCTGGAAGACCCGGATTCAAGCATACCTCGACGAAAAAAACTTGCTCCGATTTATCGAAGACCCCAACTACGAACTCAACCCAGTCGTTGACGACGATGACGAAGACATGGTTTCAGACACCGACGATGATCCAGATTCGGATTCCAACTACGATGGCGAAAATGACTTGCAGGACGAAAATGTGGAACCGGATCAAGAACTGGACGACGATGAAGAAGATTTTGTTGCATCGACCGACGTCCGCCGACTCACCATCGAGGATTCGGCAGTTCAAGATGGAAACGACGATGTCTCTAAGCCTGCAACTCCTGTGCTCCCAGCTTCTGCTCAAGTTGAATCTTTTGGAACACTGAATGCCAGGAAGGTTGCCAAGGCAAGAGCAAAAGCAGCAAAAGCCAAGGCGCGAGCCAAGGCAAAGGCTAAAGCCAAAGCGAGAAACAAGATTCTCCTTGCTGCTGCTCAGACGCGTCGCTTGAATGCTCAAGTCAAGTCATTCTTGATGAAGACGCTTGACGATAAGCATATTAGAATTGTCAAGGGTTTCGACAAGGCTTATGATATTTTTCAAGCCATATGCGATCGATACAAGGGCACCAAGGCTTACGGTGATCCCTACGGCATTATGAACTACCTGTACAATGCTCGTTACCAGGAAGGTGATGACATGACAGAGTTCATTCTCAAGTACGAAGACGCCATGAGCGGTCTTAATACCGTACTGAACAACAGTTTTGACGATAATGTCTTCTCTGTGTTCCTCTTCAACGCGATGCCTGCATCGTGGGAGAGTGAGATGCGCATTTGGCGCGGAAACCGTGAAATATTGCCTCTTCGAGAGCTTAAGAGTAACTTGGAGTCCCATGTGACCAAGAAACTCGCGCAAGAGAGATTCGCGCTTTCCCGGGGTACACCCGAAAGTATTGAAACCCAGAATGAACGTGCTCTGGTATCAAATGCTCCTGTTGCAAGTGCTCAAGCCCTTGTGGGTTCGAACACTGACAGTCAACGCATATGCTCGTACTGTGATCGCTCAAACCACACGATGGCTACGTGCCGAGTGTTGGTGAAGCACATGTCGATTGGTCAGGTAAAACCAAACACGGTTATCCCTACCAACTTCAAGTTGCCGAGCAATAACATGAGCATCCGACGCAACTCGACCAATGTTCACAGCAATCGTCAGCACCCATACTCGCGTGGCACCAACCGCAACGGTAACGGGGGCAGACGTAATTTTGGTCAGCGTGAATACGGTCAAGGCAACCGCAATTCTGGTCGTGGAAACAGCCAAGGTAATTCCGGCTACAACCCACAGCGCACCTTCAATGGTAGCAGTGATGCTTACAACAATGGTAACGGTGGCTACAATGGTGGGAACAGCAATTTCAACCAAGGCAACAACAGATACCATCAGTCCCGTCACAACAACAGCGCGATGATTGCAATTACCGCCGCTACTGTGTCGACGTTCGGTTTGACAGCCAAAATGACTTCCACGGATGTTGATCCGGTCTGGACTATCGACTCTGGTTGTACGCGCCACGTGACGTATAACCAAGCGTGGTTCACGACGACAACGCCTTACACAGGCTGGATCACTGTGGGTGGGAAGAACCAAATCCCGATCCTTGCGATTGGTGATATCTCCCTCAAGGTCATTGATTCCAAGGGACGACCTCAGACGCTCATGCTGCGCAACGTCCTCTACGCGCCCGAAATCAAGTTCAATTTGTTTTCGGTGCCTGCGGCTGTGAAGGAAGACTTTCGCTTTTCTTTTAATCGCATGCAATGCGCGATTAATACGAGCCAACATTTTAGCGTGAAGGCCAAAATTGCCACGCATGCCGACTTGTACCAATTCATGGCAAGTCCGAAGTCGACATCCACCAGTAACCCGACGGCTCTGATCACCCTTCATGGTAAGTCAGCCATTTTACGTTTACATAAACGAATGGGTCATCCTAACTTTCGTATATTACAGGCTTTGCCTAAGAATGAAGCGATCATCGATCACGAACTCGATGGAGTAGGATCGCAACTAGATATTACATGTTCTTCATGTTCACTAGCAAAGTCACACCGTCAACCATTTAATCTAAATAAAATCGTTGAACGTGCAAAATTTCCTCTTGAAAAGGTTCATAGTGATATATGTGGTCCAATGCCGACACCAAGTCTAACCGGTTGTCGCTATTTTCTAATCTTTATTGATGACTGTACGCGTTTCGCAGTCACATATATTATCAAAGTTCGTTCCGAATTATATGAATGCTACGAAGACTTTCGCCGCAAGGCGCTTAATGTTTTTCGCTCTGATGTTCACACTATCCAATATACGTCCATTAATTATGACCCTGAAATTAAAACTCTTCAAGCTGACAATGCGAAAGAGTATGAAAAACTTGGTCGAACGTTGTGGGAAAAATACGGAACCAAAACGCAATTTACAATGGCATACACACCCGAACAGAATGGCGTAGCTGAACGAAGAATGCGTACCTATATGGAACGCGTTCGAGCTACCCTATTTGATGGAAAATTACCTCGTGAATTATGGGCTGAATGCGTTCGCCACATTACTGACCTGGTGAACATGACCCCCAGCTCTGTTACGAATAACAAAACGCCTTATGAGCTTTGGTATGACAAGAAACCTTCCGTCATGAACCTCCGTGTTTTTGGATGCAAAGCTTTTGTCCACGTCCCAGAAACACATCGGGACAAGCTAGATCCACGTGCTACTATATGCATGTATCTCGGTCTACCCGACCATAAGCGTGGTTTTCGACTACTTGATGTTTCCACTGGCAAGATTATCTACAGCCGTGATGTTACCTTTGACGAAACCGTATTCCCATCTTTGACATTTTTGCCGACAGAATCAAGATTAGATAGGTCAAAGCGATCAGCAGAGCTAGAACAACATAATAGGGATGAAACTACCCCATTTACGGATCGTATTATATTGCCTACGACACCCTATAATGTAACTCATCAATCTACAGAGAGTGCTGCATCCAAGCCGGGAGTTCCATCACTGTACTTGCCATCCTTGGCTGATGCTTTGCACCGAAACGAGCAAACCTATAGTTTTATTACACAACAATCCCAACGAGGCACCAAGCGCAAGTTTGATGACATAGATCAACTAAATGACGTTCCCCTTGAAAAATCCGTTCCTCTTTTAAATAGTTCTGAGGATATTGCAGACGAACATCGTCGGGTCAATCTCATTTACACTCTTCTAGCTATTCGCTATATTGCCGAGCCGCGTACATTCCGCGAAGCTATGACATCTTCTCATGCTGAAGACTGGTTCAATGCTGCTCAATCCGAGATCAAGTCTCATGATGATAACGGCACATGGACACTTGTCCCCCGACCATCAGGAAGGAAAGTACTCCGAAACCGATGGGTCTGGGTTGTCAAATACAACGGCAACGGCGAAGTAGATCGATTTAAAGCTCGATTAGTAATAAAAGGTTTTCTCCAACAGTTTGGTATTGACTACACAGAAATTTTTGCCCCTGTGCTACGAATGGAAGTCCTTCGTCTTCTTCTTACTATTGCAGCAATCCTTAACTATGAAATTCACCAAATGGATGTGAAGACTGCTTTTCTCAATGGTTTTCTTGATGAAGAAATTTATATGGAGCAACCTGAAGGATTTACAATCCCAGGAAAAGAGCATTTGGTGTGCAAGCTCAAGAAGAGCTTGTATGGACTCAAACAGGCACCCCGTGTGTGGTATCAAACCCTCGCGAAATTCCTGGAGAGCATCAAATTCCGACGTCTCATCAAAGATCGATGTGTCTTTGTCGGATCGCTCCAAAATCAGACATGCTATATTGCTGTCTATGTTGACGATCTTCTGATCATCGCTCCAACACCTTCCCTCGTCAACGGCATCAAATCTGCCCTGAAGCAGCGTTTCAATATGACAGATTTAGGGGAGGTGAAATACTTGCTCGGTTGGTCCATAGAGCGGAACCGCAAAGACCGAACAATCTTCATCCACCAAGAGAAATATGCTACTAAGGTCCTGGATCGCTTTAAAACCATTGTGACGTACCCCGTCACTACACCAGTTGACCGCAGCATAAAACTGTCTAGTGCCATGAGCCCTCAAACAGAAGCTGAAAGAAATATGATGAAAGACATTCCATATCGCGAGGCAGTCGGCAGCCTCATGTATCTTATGATAGGCACTCGCCCTGACCTAGCATACTACATGAGAGAAGTAAGTCAATACCTCTCCAACCCTGGAGAAGAACACTGGAAAGCAGTAGTTCGAGGTTTCAGATACCTGCATGGCACAACAAGCCACGGACTAACTCTGGGTGGAACAATCCAGCAGACTACTCGTCAACTCACGGACAGTCTTACCGCTTTTTCAGACTCTGACTATGCGAGCTGCTCAGATACTCGACGATCTATTGGTGGTTTTGTGACAATGATCGGTAAGAGTCCGATTTCGTGGCTTTCTCGAAAACATCATACTGTGGTTCTATCCATAACAGAAGCTGAGTATATTGCACTCTGTCATTGC
>MIQA02019746.1:0-11159 GCA_001887855.2 Sclerospora graminicola
GTTAGCGGCATGAACGCTCTCTAGCAAGTGATGCACTGTCGATGGCTTCGTACGCGTGGGAAAAGAATCGGTCGGAATCCAATTCGCGCCTTCGATAAATACTGGAACTTTAATGATTTTGAAGTAAAATATCTTTCCAGTCATGGTCACCGCCGACGGATGAATACGAACACGCTTAGACCGAAGCCCAGCTCCGAACCAATTCCACTTATAGTTTAACTGCGTAAGCATGTCAAGCGATGTTGCAAGCGTTGGATGATGCAGAAGATGTTGCACTTAGATGTTGTTCGGAGTCTTAGGGAAAGGGGTGTGCGAGTACAAAAATTATGACCTTTTTATAATTTTGGGTCCGGAGGGTGTGCACGTATCAAAGGGAAGTGTGCACGTATCAAAAAGGGGTGTGTGCACCTAGTGGGTCCCTATTTTTTGCGATAAATAGGATAAAAGTTATGACTACAACACTGTACAGGAATTAAAGAAGGTCCCAAATTGGCAGTTTACCTGATTCACTTTTACAATTTCTTCTTATATATCAGATCTTTCGGGAGAATTCTTTTCGCATACTTTGTTAAAGTGTTGCAGAGCACGCATTCCTTTCCTTTGGCTAGTAGTGGATTTAAGTGAGCGAGGAGATTACGTTCGGATTAGTGGGAGTAGATATAACGTGAATTTATAACGTGGAAATATATCTAACTAAGAAGCTTAATGACGAAGACCAGAGACAAAGTTCAACAGGTTCTGAGCCCAAGAGGGGCTGGTGCCGCGAACGATGACAAACTTTCGATCGTTCCAGAGAGTGTGGAGTCAAACCAAGTGGCACAAATGCTGGGGCTACTGCCAAACAGACTGCAGAAGCTGGGGGAGGTGCGAGCTGTGAAGGGAGTTACGAGGGGACGGCTTACCACACCCCGAAGGCGGACACAAAAATGAGCATAGCTTCGCTGGAAGGCAGCCATGAGGGGAAATGATCCTTTTTGGCTGGGCGACATGGTAAGCAGAGCGTTCAAAGCCATGCCGGAGCAGACATTTTTACCCGAAGTAGGATGGGTAAGGTGATGAATGCGGGGGAACAGATCTCAATTCAAGGTATGCCAAACGTGGGCCAAGGACAAGGGCCGGGCATACATGTGCCTTTGGTAAGGACGCCGACTGCGAGGCAATGCACGTTATAGATAAGAGTTTTCGATGGTATCTGAGACATATCGTGGTTTAGATTCCGGTTTTCACGCGTGGGGCAGGAAGTGGTTTCGACAAATAAACATTGCGGAAGCAGCGTGTGGTTTTCAGTGGAACGGGGACGTTAAGGTGGATCTTTTAGGCCATTACCTGGCAGGAGCGGCCAAAAGCTACTATAACAGCAAGTGGAGACGTGGCGAGGTGAAACGCCGGCTTTATGGTACGTAATGGATAAAATTCTAACGACTTTTCACGTACAGATTACACCAGCGCAGGGAATGAAGCTATTTATGACGAAGAAAAGCAGCGGGCGTACCTGGTCGGAGCGCTATCTATATTTGTCGGCGGTAGCGGAAGCAGTTGGTGGGACTTTAGACTCCCTGCAACGCAATACCATTGTGTACCACGCAGCGCCAGAAATGCGTCAAATAATGATGTCAAAGTTTGACCCTACAAGTTCAGACTATTTACGGCAGGCAGAGGAGTTGTGTCAGTTCGCGCAGGCAGTGGAATACGAGGAAATATTGCCGAGAAGTATTTCTCACGGTAGCGTGCATGTGGTGGGCGAAGGTCCGGTTAAGAAGAATAAATCCAGACGGTGCTATCAGTTTGGTGAAGTGGGGCATTTTAAACATAATTGCCCCCAAAAGAACGGAAAGAAGCAAGCGTTTTCGTTGACAATCACGACAAATTATGGAAACATTGAGATGGAGAAGTGGATACTGGATAGTGGCGCCAGTATGCATCTGACGAATGACTTGAGTTTTTTTAGGGACACGGAAGACGTGTCGGGAGTGTGTTTCCAAGCGGATGGTAAAGAATTGAAGATTACCAAGAAAGGGAGTATAATAATTTTCGTGAAGTGTGGAAATGACAAAAAATTGATTAAAGTCGAGAATGTGTATTTCGATGAAAACTTATCACGTAACATCCTCTCCTACGGAAGTCTCGAAGAGAAAGGTTGTGGATTGGCTTACGTGAATGGTCGCAGGGTTATCGCTCATCTGAAGACATGTGAAAGTATTTTTGATGTGGAAAAGATCAACAAGGTGTTAGCGATAGGTGTGCGGGTAGGTGTTCCCATAAAAGTTGAAGAAGTGATGTCTGTAATTGATCAAAACAAAGCGGCTATCGTGGAGATTAACGATGTGCAACGTGGATCATTAATGCGTTTTCACGTCAGAATGGGACATTTGAGTTATGATGTGATCGAACGGCTTGACAAGGACCCGAGCTATGGAATTGAGCTCACGGATACACGCAGACAAAACTGTTTGACCTGTGCACAAGCTAACAGACGAAGAACCCGCAAGCAAGAGTGGATTCGGGAGATCACTCACCGATTGACAGGGTGGGTGGTGGTGTGTTCTGACATGAAAGGTCTGATTACCCCAAGAGATCGCATGGGGAACAGATATATGGTCAATTTCATTGACCATAAAAGCAATTACGTGCGGGTATTTCTGAATAAAACGAAATTTAAAGAAATTTAAACATTTTTTGCTGTTTTTTAGCAGACTTTCAAATGCAAAGTTCATATATTACGAACGGATAGTGGATCCGAGTACAAAAACTGGGATTAATTTTGCCGGAGTACAGGAGTGGGGAGGCAAATGAGTGAAGCAGGAAACCAAGCGAGTAACGGGAAGGCGGAACGCATGCACCGCACGGTTATGAATATGGTGAAGTGCATGCTGTTCGCTAGTGGTTAAAACTTGTCATTCTGGGGTGATGCAGTGGAATATGCGGCTTACATCCTGAATAGGAGACCGACGTCCGAGAACTCACGGCGCATGTCGCCAATCGAAGTACTTACGAAAATAAAGCCAAATCTTGGACAGATTGTCGCATTCGGGTCGCCCAGCACTGTTTACAGGAACCCAGGGAAGAATTCTCTTACACATAGGGCGCAGATCGCGGTGATTATTTGAAAGAGTGAAGAGGTGGAGGGGTACAGGGTATATCTTAAGCATGACAGAGAGGTGGTCGTGACACAGCTTGTGAAGAACGTAGAGACATTGGATGATAGGCAGAACCAGCAATTACGAAATTTGTTTTGATGGATTAGATGGGGAGGCAGAAGGAGTTAACGAGCGAGACGTGCGGCAAGCGCGTGAGGGTGAAAACAAGAAGAAGAAAGGCAAGCAAAAGCCTACTTGGAGCAGAAAGAGACACGAGACGCGCGGTATCACGCGCAAAAGACAAGGAGATACGAGTGGTGAACGAGAAGCGACTGAAAAGATTGAAGAGAAAAGTGAGAAGATGTGGAGAGCGGCGTTGTGAGCCTGACGACCGAAATGTATCCAAGGCTTTACAGTGAAGCTATGAAGTGCACAGACAAGATAAGTGGGAGATTGCAATTGATGATGTGATCTCGGCTTTGGAGAATAATGACGTGTGGAGTATAGTCACGAAGCCGCAGCATGTGACACCATTGCAAACAAAATGGGTCTTCATGAGAAGACAGATGCGAATGGGAATTTTGAACGGTATAAAGCCCGTTTGGTTGCGTGCGGAAATGAACAGAAGTTTGGCGTGAATTACGAATTGACTTTTGCGGCGGTTTTGGACATGGGCACGGTGAAATCATTCTCGCGTTAGCTCGGAAGTGGAGAGTCAAAGCATTGCATGGTGACATCCCGAACGCTTACGTGAAGGCATTGGAAGAAGCGCACGACATTTACCTCTTTATACCCAAAGGGATGACGGTAAGTACAAGGACATTAGAGAATCTCGAAGCAGAAGGAGTAGACAAACTAGCTTTGAAACTCAAGAAGACATTATATGGCCTCAAGCAGGCGGGACGTCTGTGGAATAGGCTTTTGCCCAAGATGTTGCTGAATTTAAGTTTCGTGCAGACCTGCACGGATATGTGTTTGTATCACAAGCGCATGGATGGAAAAAAATGTTGTGGTTGGCGTATATTTGTCACGGTGATATTCGTCCCCAATCAACGCCACAAATTGTTCCGCATAGAGATGGGGCAAGATCCGACTTCTGGCTAAAGCTACCGAAAGCGCTGCGGCACACATTGTTATAAGGGGGCTCCCTCCGCAGTGAATTTTACGCATTTGGACCCATTCCTTAGAGCTATTAAGAATCGCACGCTTCTGGGCTGCATGGGGAACCACCTCCATCCTTCTCTCCCATTCATTAAACCATCTAGCTGGTAAACCGGGTATCCCTCCTTGTTTTCCTTGTTATATCATTCCTAACCAGCATTGTTGACGCAGCTTTTCTGTCAATATTACTAACACTTCCGGGGCAATATTTTCATTATGCGCCCCAGTGTTGGAGTAAACGGCTTGTCTTAGTACATTTACCCTATATAAGAATTACCTCTCTTAACTAATAAAGAAGCATTACCCTTGGTACTCTTTAAAGAATTAACACACAAGAGAATAAGTGGCATTGAATCCGCTACACTTGCACTTATATGTGCATATATATATTAAGTGTTAATGTTTCTACTGAGGTATAGGAACTCTACGTGAATGTCTCTACAGACATTATGCTTCGTGTCCCTGATAAAAGTAAAATATAATTCTTTTTGCCTTCTTGCAAGCAAGTTCTTTCTTTTCCGTCACTACTTCTACGCGCAACGTGCTATCGCTTCAACAGGTTATGAGCCCAAGCTCCACCTCATCCGATTTCCCTCGCCTGACCGGCCCCGACAACTTTGACGTCTGGAAGACCCGGATTCAAGCATACCTCGACGAAAAAAACTTGCTCCGATTTATTGAAGACCCCAACTACGAACTCAACCCAGTCGTTGACGACGATGACGAAGACATGGTTTCAGACACCGACGATGATCCAGATTCGGATTCCAACTACGATGGCGAAAATGACTTGCAGGACGAAAATGTGGAACCGGATCAAGAACTGGACGACGATGAAGAAGATTTTGTTGCATCGACCGACGTCCGCCGACTCACCATCGAGGATTCGGCAGTTCAAGATGGAAACGACGATGTCTCAAAGCCTGCAACTCCTGTGCTCCCACCTTCTGCTCAAGTTGAATCCTTTGGAACACTGAATGCCAGGAAGCTTGCCAAGGCAAGAGCAAAGGCAGCAAAGGCCAAGGCGCGAGCGAAGGCAAAGGCTAAAGCCAAAGCGAGAAACAAGATTCTCCTTGCTGCCGCTCAGACGCGTCGCTTGAATGCTCAAGTCAAGTCATTCTTGATGAAGACGCTTGACGATAAGCATATTAGAATTGTCAAGGATTTCGACAAGGCTTATGATATTTTTCAAGCCATATGCGATCGATACAAGGGCACCAAGGCTTACGGTGATCCCTACGGCATTATGAACTACCTGTACAATGCTCGTTACCAGGAAGGTGATGACATGACAGAGTTCATTCTCAAGTACGAAGACGCCATGAGCGGTCTTAATACCGTACTGAACAACAGTTTTGACGATAATGTCTTCTCTGTGTTCCTCTTCAACGCGATGCCTGCATCGTGGGAGAGTGAGATGCGCATTTGGCGCGGAAACCGTGAAATATTGCCTCTTCGAGAGCTTAAGAGTAACTTGGAGTCCCATGTGACCAAGAAATTCGCGCAAGAGAGATTCGCGCTATCCCGGGGTACACCCGAAAGTATTGAAACCCAGAATGAACGTGCTCTGGTATCAAATGCTCCTGTTGCAAGTGCTCAAGCCCTTGTGGGTACGAACACTGACAGTCGACGCATATGCTCGTACTGTGATCGCTCAAACCACACGATGGCTACGTGCCGAGTGTTGGTGAAGCACATGTCGATTGGTCAGGTAAAACCAAACACGGCTATCCCTACCAACTTCAAGTTGCCGAGCAATAACATGAGCATCCGACGCAACTCGACCAATGTTCACAGCAATCGTCAGCACCCATACTCGCGTGGCACCAACCGCAACGGTAACGGGGGCAGACGTAATTTTGGTCAGCGTGAATACGGTCAAGGCAACCGCAATTCTGGTCATGGAAACAGCCAAGGTAATTCCGGCTACAACCCACAGCGCACCTTCAATGGTAGCAGTGATGCTTACAATAATGGTAACGGTGGCTACAATGGTGGGAACAGCAATTTCAACCAAGGCAACAACAGATACCATCAGTCCCGTCACAACAACAGCGCGATGATTGCAATTACCGCCGCTACTGTGTCGACGTTCGGGTTGACAGCCAAAATGACTTCCACGGATGTTGATCCGGTCTGGACTATCGACTCTGGTTGTACGCGCCACGTGACGTATAACCAAGCGTGGTTCACGACGACAACGCCTTACACAGGCTGGATTACTGTGGGTGGGAAGAACCAAATCCCGATCCTTGCGATGCGATTGGTGATATCTCCCTCAAGGTCATTGATTCCAAGGGACGACCTCAGACGCTCATGCTGCGCAACGTCCTCTACGCGCCCGAAATCAAGTTCAATTTGTTTTCGGTGCCTGCGGCTGTGAAGGAAGACTTTCGCTTTTCTTTTAATCGCATGCAATGCGCGATTAATACGAGCCAACATTTTAGCGTGAAGGCCAAAATTGCCACGCATGCCGACTTGTACCAATTCATGGCAAGTCCGAAGTCGACATCCACCAGTAACCCGACGGCTCTGATCACCCTTCATGGTAAGTCAGCCATTTTACGTTTACATAAACGAATGGGTCATCCTAACTTTCGTATATTACAGGCTTTGCCTAAGAATGAAGCAATCATCGATCATGAACTCGATGGAGTAGGATCGCAACTAGATATTACATGTTCTTCATGCTCACTAGCAAAGTCACACCGTCAACCATTTAATCTAAATAAAATCGTTGAACGTGCAAAATTTCCTCTTGAAAAGGTTCATAGTGATATATGTGGTCCAATGCCGACACCAAGTCTAACCGGTTGTCGCTATTTTCTAATCTTTATTGATGACTGTACGCGTTTCGCAGTCACATATATTATCAAAGTTCGTTCCGAATTATATGAATGCTACGAAGACTTTCGCCGCAAGGCGCTTAATGTTTTTCGCTCTGATGTTCACACTATCCAATATACGTCCATTAATTATGACCCTGAAATTAAAACTCTTCAAGCTGACAATGCGAAAGAGTATGAAAAACTTGGTCGAACGTTGTGGGAAAAATACGGAACCAAAACGCAATTTACAATGGCATACACACCCGAACAGAATGGAGTAGCAGAACGAAGAATGCGTACCTATATGGAACGCGTTCGAGCTACCCTATTTGATGGAAAATTACCTCGTGAGTTATGGGCTGAATGCGTTCACCACATTACAGACCTGGTGAACATGACCCCCAGCTCTGTTACGAATAACAAAACGCCTTTTGAGCTTTGGTATGACAAGAAACCTTCCGTCATGAACCTCCGTGTTTTTGGATGCAAAGCTTTTGTCCACGTCCCAGAAACACATCGGGACAAGCTAGATCCACGTGCTACTATATGCATGTATCTCGGTCTACCCGACCATAAGCGTGGTTTTCGACTACTTGATGTTTCCACTGGCAAGATTATCTACAGCCGTGATGTTACCTTTGACGAAACCGTATTCCCCTCCTTGACATTTTTGCCGACAGAATCAGGATTAGATAGGTCAAATCGATCAGCAGAGCTAGAACAACCTAATAGGGATGAAACTACCCCATATACGGATCGTATTATATTGCCTACGACACCCTATAATGTAACTCATCAACCTACAGAGAGTGCTGCATCCAAGCCGGGAGTTCCATCACTGTACTTGCCATCCTTGGCTGATGCTTTGCACCGAAACGAGCAAACCTATAGTTTTATTACACAACAATCCCAACGAGGCACCAAGCGCAAGTTTGATGACATAGATCAACTAAATGACATTCCCCTTGAAAAATCCGTCCCTCTTTTAAATAGTTCTGAGGATATTGCACACGAACATCGTCGGGTCAATCTCATTTATACTCTTCTAGCTATTCGCTATATTGCCGAGCCGCGTACATTCCGCGAAGCTATGGCATCTTCTCATGCTGAAGACTGGTTCAATGCTGCTCAATCCGAGATCAAGTCTCATGATGATAACGGCACATGGACACTTGTCCCCCGACCATCAGGAAGGAAAGTACTCCGAAACCGATGGGTCTGGGTTGTCAAATACAACGGCAACGGCGAAGTAGACCGATTAAAGCTCGATTAGTAATAAAAGGTTTTCTCCAACAGTTTGGTATTGACTACACAGAAATTTTTGCCCCTGTGCTACGAATGGAAGTCCTTCGTCTTCTACTTACTATTGCAGCAATCCTTAACTATGAAATTCACCAAATGGATGTGAAGACTGCTTTTCTCAATGGTTTTCTTGATGAAGAAATTTATATGGAGCAACCTGAAGGATTTACAATCCCAGGAAAAGAGCATTTGGTGTGCAAGCTCAAGAAGAGCTTGTATGGACTCAAACAGGCACCCCGTGTGTGGTATCAAACCCTCGCGAAATTCCTGGAGAGCATCAAATTCCGACGTCTCATCAAAGATCGATGTGTCTTTGTCGGATCGCCCCATAATCAGACATGCTATATTGCAGTCTATGTTGACGATCTACTGATCATCGCTCCAACACCTGCCCTCGTCAATGAAATCAAATCTGCCCTGAAGCAGAGATTCAATATGACAGATTTAGGGGAGGTGAAGTACTTGCTCGGGTGGTCCATAGAGCGGAACCGCAAAGACCGAACAATCTTCATCCACCAAGAGAAATATGCTACTAAGGTCCTGGATCGCTTTAAAAACATTGTGACGTATCCCGTCACTACACCAGTTGACCGCAGCATAAAACTGTCTAGTGCTATGAGCCCTCAAACAGAAGCTGAAAGAAATATGATGAAAGACATTCCATATCGCGAGGCAGTCGGCAGCCTCATGTATCTTATGATAGGCACTCGCCCTGACCTTGCATACTACATGAGAGAAGTAAGTCAATACCTCTCCAACCCTGGAGAAGAACACTGGAAAGCAGTAGTTCGAGGTTTCAGATACCTGCATGGCACAACAAGCCACGGACTAACTCTGGGTGGAACAATCCAGCAGACTACCCGTCAACTCACGGACAGTCTTACCGCTTTTTCAGACTCTGACTATGCGAGCTGCTCAGATACTCGACGATCTGTTGGCGGTTTTGTGACAATGATCGGTAAAAGCCCGATATCGTGGCTTTCTCGAAAACATCATACTGTGGTTCTATCCACAACGGAAGCTGAGTATATTGCACTCTGTCATTGCATGCAGGAAGTAATATTTCTAAAGACCCTGCTAATTGAACTTGGATTTCAATCCACAAAACCAACAATAATTCACGAAGACAACCAAAGTTGCATTAAACTTGCAAATAATCCTGAACTACTTGGTAGATCTAAGCATATCGATATACGCTATCACTTTGTACAAGAAAAAGTAGAACAACAACAGTATACTATAACGTATTGCAATACAAAGGACATGATAGCTGATATTTTTACCAAGACACTTCCAAAGCCTCAATTCCTTTATTTAAGAAATAAACTTGGGACAGAATGTCTAAGCAATCATACAAACCAGACAACCAATTTTTTTAAGGTTTTCCTACGCAATCTATGTGAGGTTTTCCCTGGTTTCCTAACCAAATTTGAAATACTTAATCAAAAATGAAAAGCTTGAATTGCTTGAGGTTTTCCTACGCAAGCTATGCGAGGTTTTCCCTGGTTTACTAACCAAATTTGACATACATAAATAAAATGACAAATTTGAACAGCTTAATGTTTTCCTATGCAAACTATGTGAGGTTTCCCTGGTTTACTAACCAAATTTGATATACTTAAATAAAATAAAAGCTGAACAGCTTAAAGTTTTCCTGGCTTACACGCCGAATCTGACATATTTAAATATTGAGGGATATTATTGATATTAATTATATTAAAACTTCCGCCTTATAATGGCTACTATTGTGACCCGTGGATTTAGTACTGCTCAAACAATTCTAGCTAACACGGATCCGGATTTATGACTTAGAACTGATTACACAGTCTAATGATGCGATTACCCTCAGTTATCTTCTTCATTCTATATTAACGTATAACCCACATGAACAACTGTCAAATTTAGTTTACAAAAATGTACTCATCCAATCCAGTGGGGCTGTTGGAGTAAACGGCTTTTCTTAGTACATTTACCCTTTATAAGAATTACCTCTCTTAACTAATAAAAAAGCATTACCCTTGATACTCTGTGAAGAATTAACACACAAGAGAATAAGTGGCATTGAATCCGCTACACTTGCACTTATATGTGCATATATACATTAAGTGCTAATGTTTCTACTGAGGAATAGGAACTCTACATGAATATCTCTACAGACATAATGCTTAGTGTCGATGATAAAAAGTAAAATATAATTCTTTTTGCCTTCTTGCAAGCAAGTTCTTTCTTTTCCGTCACTACTTCTACGCGCAACGTGCTATCACTTCAACAGATGGAAGTTAGAATACGGCTGTTTGCGACTAGCGCACGACTAAGTGCCAATACACTTTAGTTCTGTAGTGGTGTCAGGGTCTGACCGCGTGGATGAGCAAAGGGCTCATGGCTGTGTTCGGCATTGTTGACTTCTACTGCCAATGCACTTGATTTTGCTCTTGACCGCTACGTATTCTGGCCTCGAACAGGCAGCCAGTGCTACGGCTGGGTTTCAGGCGTTTTCATGGCCCCCACGAACGACTGGGGGGTTGGATTGCGAGCACTTAAGAATCACTGTTTTGATGTCACCATATTTGTTAATTAATACACGCCGGTGTGCTTTCTTAGAACAGCGTAGCCTTGTGCAAGCGCGTGGGATTTTACAGCAGCCTCAGCTTCTTCTACGGAAGCATAGCACACATGCGGAGGTGGTGTGAGGGTGTTCATTGTGTAAGAGGATTGGAAGTAGACACAGTGCTTATCTGTGGTTGAATGGTGTGTGCTCATTCCTTCAAGAGTTGTTACGATGAGGATTTTT
>MIQA02019747.1:0-20649 GCA_001887855.2 Sclerospora graminicola
CTGTTGGAGTAAACGGCTTGTCTTAGTACATTTACCCTTTATAAGTTTTATCTCTCTTAACTAATAAAGAAGCATTACCCTTGATACTCTTTGAAGAATTAACACACAAGAGAATAAGTGGCATTGAATCCGCTACACTTGCACTTATATGTGCATATATACATTAAGTGCTAATGTTTCTACTGAGGAATAGGAACTCTACATGAATATCTCTACAGACATAATGCTTAGTGTCGATGATAAAAAGTAAAATATAATTCTTTTTGCCTTCTTGCAAGCAAGTTCTTTCTTTTCCGTCACTACTTCTACGCGCAACGTGCTATCACTTCAACAGGTTATGAGCCCAAGCTCCACCTCATCCGATTTCCCTCGCCTGACCGGCTCCGACAACTTTGACGTCTGGAAGACCCGGATTCAAGCATACCTCGACGGAAAAAACTTGCTCCGATTTATTGAAGACCCCAACTACGAACTCAACCCAGTCGTTGACGACGATGACGAAGACATGGTTTCAGACACCGACGATGATCCAGATTCGGATTCCAACTACGATGAAGAAAATGACTCGCAGGACGAAAATGTGGAACCGGATCAAGAACTTGACGACGATGAAGAAGATTTTGTTGCATCGACCGACGTCCGCCGACTCACCATAGAGGATTCGGCAGTTCAAGATGGAAACGACGATGTCTCTAAGCCTGCAACTCCTGTGCTCCCAGCTTCTGCTCAAGTTGAATCCTTTGGAACACTGAATGCCAGGAAGGTTGCCAAGGCAAGAGCAAAAGCAGCAAAGGCCAAGGCGCGAGCCAAGGCAAAGGCTAAAGCCAAAGCGAGAAACAAGATTCTCCTTGCTGCTGCTCAGACGCGTCGCTTGAATGCTCAAGTCAAGTCATTCTTGATGAAGACGCTTGACGATAAGCATATCAGAATTGTCAAGGGTTTCGACAAGGCTTATGATATTTTTCAAGCCATATGCGATCGATACAAGGGCACCAAGGCTTACGGTGATCCCTACGGCATTATGAACTACCTGTACAATGCTCGTTACCAGGAAGGTGATGACATGACAGAGTTCATTCTCAAGTACGAAGACGCCATGAGCGGTCTTAATACCGTACTGAACAACAGTTTTGACGATAATGTCTTCTCTGTGTTCCTCTTCAACGCGATGCCTGCATCGTGGGAGAGTGAGATGCGCATTTGGCGCGGAAACCGTGAAATATTGCCTCTTCGAGAGCTTAAGAGTAACTTGGAGTCCCATGTGACCAAGAAACTCGCGCAAGAGAGATTCGCGCTTTCCCGGGGTACACCCGAAAGTATTGAAACCCAGAATGAACGTGCTCTGGTATCAAATGCTCCTGTTGCAAGTGCTCAAGCCCTTGTGGGTTCGAACACTGACAGTCAACGCATATGCTCGTACTGTGATCGCTCAAACCACACGATGGCTACGTGCCGAGTGTTGGTGAAGCACATGTCGATTGGTCAGGTAAAACCAAACACGGTTATCCCTACCAACTTCAAGTTGCCGAGCAATAACATGAGCATCCGACGCAACTCGACCAATGTTCACAGCAATCGTCACACCCATACTTGCGTGGCACCAACCGCAATAGTAACGGGGGCAGGCGTAATTTTGGTCAGCGTGAATGCGGTCAAGGCAACCGCAATTCCGGTCGTGGAAACAGCCAAGGTAATTCCGGCTACAACCCACAGCGCACCTTCAATGGTAGCAGTGATGCTTGCAACAATGGTAACGGTGGCTACAATGGTGGAAACAGCAATTTCAACCAAGGCAACAACAGGTACCATCAGTCCCGTCACAACAACAGCGCGATGATTGCCATTACCGCCGCTACTGTGTCGACGTTCGGTTTAACAGCCAAAATGACTCTCACGGATGTTGATCCGGTCTGGACTATCGACTCTGGTTGTACGCGCCACGTGACGTATAACCAAGCGTGGTACACGACGACAACGCCTTACACAGGCTGGATCACTGTGGGTGGGAAGAACCAAATCCCGATCCTTGCGATTGGTGATATCTCCCTCAAGGTCATTGATTCCAAGGGACGACCTCAGACGCTCATGCTGCGCGACGTCCTCTACGCGCCCGAAATCAAGTTCAATTTGTTTTCGGTGCCTGCGGCTGTGAAGGAAGACTTTCGCTTTTCTTTTAATCGCATGCAATGCGCGATTAATACGAGCCAACATTTTAGCGTGAAGGCCAAAATTGCCACGCATGCCGACTTGTACCAATTCATGGCGAGTCCGAAGTCGACATCCACCTGTAACCCGACGGCTCTGATCACCCTTCATGGTAAGTCAGCCATTTTACGTTTACATAAACGAATGGGTCATCCTAACTTTCGTATATTACAGGCTTTGCCTAAGAATGAAGCGATCATCGATCATAAACTCGATGGGGTAGGATCGCAACTTGATATTACATGTTCTTCATGTTCACTAGCAAAGTCACACCGTCAACCATTCAATCTAAATAAAATCGTTGAACGTGCAAAATTTGCTTTTGTAAAGGTTCATAGTGATATATGTGGTCCAATGCCGACACCAAGTCTAACCGGTTGTCGCTATTTTCTAATCTTTATTGATGACTGTACGCGTTTCGCAGTCACATATATTATCAAAGTTCGTTCCAAATTATATGAATGCTACGAAAACTTTCGCCGCAAGGCGCTTAATGTTTTTCGCTCTGATGTTCACACTATCCAATATACGTCCATTAATTATGACCCTGAAATTAAAACTCTTCAAGCTGACAATGCGAAAGAGTATGAAAAACTTGGTCGAACGTTGTGGGAGAAATACGGAACCAAAACGCAATTTACAATGGCATACACACCCGAACAGAATGGAGTAGCAGAACGAAGAATGCGTACCTATATGGAACGCGTTCGAGCTACCCTATTTGATGGAAAATTACCTCGTGAATTATGGGCTGAATGCGTTCACCACATTACAGACCTGGTGAACATGACCCCCAGCTCTGTTACGAATAACAAAACGCCTTTTGAGCTTTGGTATGACAAGAAACCTTCCGTCATGAACCTCCGTGTTTTTGGATGCAAAGCTTTTGTCCACGTCCCAAAAACACATCGGGACAAGCTAGATCCACGTGCTACTATATGCATGTATCTCGGTCTACCAGACCATAAGCGTGGTTTTCGACTACTTGATGTTTCCACTGGCAAGATTATCTACAGCCGTGATGTTACCTTTGACGAAACCGTATTCCCCTCATTGAAATTTTTGCCAACAGAATCAGGATTAGATAGATCAAATCGATCAGCAGAGCTAGAACAGCCTAATAGGGATGAAACTTCCCCAAATACGGATCGTATTATATTGCCTACGACACCCTATAATGTAACTCATCAACCTACAGAGAGTGCTGCATCCAAGCCGGAAGTTCCATCACTGTACTTGCCATCCTTGGCTGATGCTTTGCACCGAAACGAGCAAACCTATAGTTTTATTACACAACAATCCCAACGAGGCACCAAGCGCAAGTTTGATGACATAGATCAACTAAATGACATTCCCCTTGAAAAATCCGTCCCTCTTTTAAATAGTTCTGAGGATATTGCACACGAACATCGTCGGGTCAATCTCATTTATACTCTTCTAGCTATTCGCTATATTGCCGAGCCGCGTACATTCCGCGAAGCTATGGCATCTTCTCATGCTGAAGACTGGTTCAATGCTGCTCAATCCGAGATCAAGTCTCATGATGATAACGGCACATGGACACTTGTCCCCCGACCATCAGGAAGGAAAGTACTCCGAAACCGATGGGTCTGGGTTGTCAAATACAACGGCAACGGCGAAGTAGACCGATTAAAGCTCGATTAGTAATAAAAGGTTTTCTCCAACAGTTTGGTATTGACTACACAGAAATTTTTGCCCCTGTGCTACGAATGGAAGTCCTTCGTCTTCTACTTACTATTGCAGCAATCCTTAACTATGAAATTCACCAAATGGATGTGAAGACTGCTTTTCTCAATGGTTTTCTTGATGAAGAAATTTATATGGAGCAACCTGAAGGATTTACAATCCCAGGAAAAGAGCATTTGGTGTGCAAGCTCAAGAAGAGCTTGTATGGACTCAAACAGGCACCCCGTGTGTGGTATCAAACCCTCGCGAAATTCCTGGAGAGCATCAAATTCCGACGTCTCATCAAAGATCGATGTGTCGTTGTCGGATCGCCCCATAATCAGACATGCTATATTGCAGTCTATGTTGACGATCTACTGATCATCGCTCCAACACCTGCCCTCGTCAATGAAATCAAATCTGCCCTGAAGCAGAGATTCAATATGACAGATTTAGGGGAGGTGAAGTACTTGCTCGGGTGGTCCATAGAGCGGAACCGCAAAGACCGAACAATCTTCATCCACCAAGAGAAATATGCTACTAAGGTCCTGGATTGCTTTAAAAACATTGTGACGTATCCCGTCACTACACCAGTTGACCGCAGCATAAAACTGTCTAGTGCTATGAGCCCTCAAACAGAAGCTGAAAGAAATATGATGAAAGACATTCCATATCGCGAGGCAGTCGGCAGCCTCATGTATCTTATGATAGGCACTCGCCCTGACCTTGCATACTACATGAGAGAAGTAAGTCAATACCTCTCCAACCCTGGAGAAGAACACTGGAAAGCAGTAGTTCGAGGTTTCAGATACCTGCATGGCACAACAAGCCACGGACTAACTCTGGGTGGAACAATCCAGCAGACTACCCGTCAACTCACGGACAGTCTTACCGCTTTTTCAGACTCTGACTATGCGAGCTGCTCAGATACTCGACGATCTGTTGGTGGTTTTGTGACAATGATCGGTAAAAGCCCGATTTCGTGGCTTTCTCGAAAACATCATACTGTGGTTCTATCCACAACGGAAGCTGAGTATATTGCACTCTGTCATTGCATGCAGGAAGTAATATTTCTAAAGACCCTGCTAATTGAACTTGGATTTCAATCCACAAAACCAACAATAATTCACGAAGACAACCAAAGTTGCATTAAACTTGCAAATAATCCTGAACTACTTGGTAGATCTAAGCATATCGATATACGCTATCACTTTGTACAAGAAAAAGTAGAACAACAACAGTATACTATAACGTATTGCAATACAAAGGACATGATAGCTGATATTTTTACCAAGACACTTCCAAAGCCTCAATTCCTTTATTTAAGAAATAAACTTGGGACAGAATGTCTAAGCAATCATACAAACCAGACAACCAATTTTTTTAAGGTTTTCCTACGCAATCTATGTGAGGTTTTCCCTGGTTTCCTAACCAAATTTGAAATACTTAATCAAAAATGAAAAGCTTGAATTGCTTGAGGTTTTCCTACGCAAGCTATGCGAGGTTTTCCCTGGTTTACTAACCAAATTTGACATACATAAATAAAATGACAAATTTGAACAGCTTAATGTTTTCCTATGCAAACTATGTGAGGTTTCCCTGGTTTACTAACCAAATTTGATATACTTAAATAAAATAAAAGCTGAACAGCTTAAAGTTTTCCTGGCTTACACGCCGAATCTGACATATTTAAATATTGAGGGATATTATTGATATTAATTATATTAAAACTTCCGCCTTATAATGGCTACTATTGTGACCCGTGGATTTAGTACTGCTCAAACAATTCTAGCTAACACGGATCCGGATTTATGACTTAGAACTGATTACACAGTCTAATGATGCGATTACCCTCAGTTATCTTCTTCATTCTATATTAACGTATAACCCACATGAACAACTGTCAAATTTAGTTTACAAAAATGTACTCATCCAATCCAGTGGGGCTGTTGGAGTAAACGGCTTTTCTTAGTACATTTACCCTTTATAAGAATTACCTCTCTTAACTAATAAAAAAGCATTACCCTTGATACTCTGTGAAGAATTAACACACAAGAGAATAAGTGGCATTGAATCCGCTACACTTGCACTTATATGTGCATATATACATTAAGTGCTAATGTTTCTACTGAGGAATAGGAACTCTACATGAATATCTCTACAGACATAATGCTTAGTGTCGATGATAAAAAGTAAAATATAATTCTTTTTGCCTTCTTGCAAGCAAGTTCTTTCTTTTCCCTCACTACTTCTACGCGCAACGTGCTATCACTTCAACAAGATGGAAGTTAGAATACGGCTGTTTGCGACTAGCGCACGACTAAGTGCCAATACACTTTAGTTCTGTAGTGGTGTCAGGGTCTGACCGCGTGGATGAGCAAAGGGCTCATGGCTGTGTTCGGCATTGTTGACTTCTACTGCCAATGCACTTGATTTTGCTCTTGACCGCTACGTATTCTGGCCTCGAACAGGCAGCCAGTGCTACGGCTGGGTTTCAGGCGTTTTCATGGCCCCCACGAACGACTGGGGGGTTGGATTGCGAGCACTTAAGAATCACTGTTTTGATGTCACCATATTTGTTAATTAATACACGCCGGTGTGCTTTCTTAGAACAGCGTAGCCTTGTGCAAGCGCGTGGGATTTTACAGCAGCCTCAGCTTCTTCTACGGAAGCATAGCACACATGCGGAGGTGGTGTGAGGGTGTTCATTGTGTAAGAGGATTGGAAGTAGACACAGTGCTTATCTGTGGTTGAATGGTGTGTGCTCATTCCTTCAAGAGTTGTTACGATGAGGATTTTTAATAATTTTTTGAAAAACCAACTGCACTTCTGACCAATCATACGAGGGGGGGGGTAGTGCTGGATAACGATGGGTGAGTGCTAACGCCTCCCTAAAAGAAAATAGTCTAATGCGATCCAGCTCTTTTTTTTGGGGGGGGTACGTACTATACTCTAGCTTTCAATAAAACTCAAGTACCGGTACATGTACAAAAAGAAAGGGCCAGCAACTTTAAGCGCTATTTAAGAAAACAGAGGTACTTCGATGGTTGTCAGCCTGGGGATATATGAAAGGACCAAATACACCCCAAGAAACCCATGTTACATCACCAGAAAAAAGCATCAGAATACACACAGCATTGGAACCGTTGTGGTTTTATAATAGTGATAACAAATTAGCTTTTTGGAGTATAGGAGTGGATAAAACGGGAGGGGTAGCAATTTTATTTCACCCAGACCAAGCCAGATTTATATCTCCATAGAACCAACACTCCTGGTCATCACATTTTATCGCCGGTGAGTGGAGAAATGTGACGATTGGAAAAATATATGCTCCCGTCAGTAACTCTACTGACAGAGAAAAAAAACACCTCAGTGGAACAATTTCTACCGAAACATTTGGACACTTTAATACTATGTGGCAACTTTAATTGCGTGGAATCTCCAGTGATGGATCGTTTGAGAGGAGAACGCAATAGCAACACTCAGAGTATCAGTTTATCACGTCTGGTCGAAAAATACCATCTAACGGATGCGAGATTACTTATTGGTTCCGACTCCATCAATGGAAAATTAGACCCGAGTAAACATTTTACTTATTGGAAAGGTAACTCGGCTAGTCGAGTCGACAGATTCTAGGTGTCCAAACAATTAATAGCGTGGTGAATCGGCTGTTTACTCAGATCACGCTCAGGTGCAACTCTACTTATAGAAAACGAGACATCAACAAAATTACTATTTCAACCGGACACCTCGGTACCCCTTTTTTGGTTCATCTCACTCAATTTGGAATACATGAGGAGATAGAAGGAGCATTACGAGCAGTATTGGATAGCCGAAGTACAGCAGACATTAAGTGGGATCAAATGAGTGCTAAATCTATTGTGAGTTTCATTCAAATTTTCCCAGACCGGTTCTTTCACCCGATCCACGGAAATCGTCACCAAAACCGTTTCCCCTGTATTGTATGATATCTTATCACTATAGAAAGGTTTTCTTAAACGATGCCACTGCATGTGGCGGGAATCCACACCTGAACTAAAAAAAAACACTGCCAGCTTCACTCTGCGGCCTCCAGAAGCACCAAGACCCGACGCAGCCTCAAGTTACAGCCGAACGATGGCGACTCTCCCTGACGGATCTGATGCTGTCGCAGCTGCAGCGTCTCCAGTCACTCCACGTCACTCACCGTATCGCTCGCCCCGCTCCATCCGCAGCACGCCGAGCAACTGTGGTCGTAAGCGTGTGTCGCCGTATCCTCAGCGCAACCGCACGCCATTGCGCACCCCAGGTTCCATTTTCCAAATCAGGCACTGAAGCTTCAACAGATCAGTAATGAAATAATTGGGTAAAATATCCACTGAAAATCTTATATATGCCAATCAAAGGGACTGATTGATTTGAGACTGGTTTGGGTGGAATGGGTCCAAACCGCCCCGTTTGGGCACATTTGGGTGGAAACCACTATTGCGTAAATAAAAAAATCAGCACGGCGTAGAAGGCGACGAGTACGTCAACTTCGCAGTTCCTTACGAGGGAATGCACGAACCCGGAAACACCTAGTTACAGTAATAGCAGAAGCAATCAATAAGACGAATAGAGGCCGTCAAGGAAGGTGACTACACCGAAAAGCGAAATACTTAAGATGGCTTTATAAAAGGACCTCAGCGTGTGATAAAGACCTAACTGTATCACAGATAATAGTAGCCAATGGAACCGCGATTCAACCAGGAACAACTATACCAGACACGTTTGCAACAGTTTGGCGAAGAATACTGGGTGTCGAACATCGTGAGGTACCATTATCTGAACTCGGCAGGAACACGGCTAAATTATTTACGATTCCCAACACTCGACGGGTGTCAGACGAGCAGAACGAATTTCTAATGACCAAGATTGAGGAAAGAGAATTCTTACCTGCAATCAAACATTTTGACAGGCATAAAGCAGCTGTATGATGGTTTAAACTTTTTTTTTAAGATTTTGCGGAGGTACTGAGTCCAACACTGGCAACCCTCTACAATGGATTACTTAAAGGGCGGATGTCACCGAGGTCATTTCAACGTGCACTGGTGCTACCGTTCAGAAAAAAAGATGATTCATCAAATGTACTTGATTCGTTATTACAAATAGGATATAAAATTTTTGCGAAAATACTGGCGTTACGGCTACAAACCTTGTTAGGATTACTAATTGGTGATACACTGCAAGTTTTTATTCTCGTCGGCGCATGGAAAAAGCAGTCGCAGTAATAATGGCCACACTACAGACTGAACAATCTTACTATAGCCAACTATTACAACACGAGAAATGCCCAGGAATTTTATTTCTTGATTTCGCTAAAGCTTATAATACGGTGGATAGGCACTTTTTGTATCACGTTTTATCGTTATTCGGGTTCAGTCCCGACTTTGTGAACTTAAAAAGGAATTACATGAAAACACTACAGCAGAGTTCCTAGTAAACAATCAGATCTCTCAACCTATAAAAGTGTGTTCAGAAATACATCAAGGTTACCATTGTTAGTCATTTTAGCGGTTGAACCACTGCCATTGGCAATTCAACAGGAGAGAGTGCTTGACGCTATCAAGATAGGGTAGGATTTAGATTCCGATAAGCATCAATTCTCGGTATTTGTTGACGATTCCACTATATTTTGCGGAAAGCAGCACAGATGGGCAAAGCTGTAGAAGTGGTTAAAAGGTTTGGTCAATTGGCTGGGCTGAAAGTACATCAACCAAAGAAAAGTAAAATTTATTTCTGCGACCAACTATTCTTCCAAAGGAATAGTATGGAATACCAGTTTTACAGAAATGAGAGTCAACACGTTACTTAGGATATGAAATAGAACTAGGAAACCAGACGGAAGCCAATTGCGGCTAACGTATCCAACAGATACAACGGTGTTTAGCGAGGACAGCGTCATGTTTTCTTTCGGTTATGAATCGGGTCATATTATTTAATACGATAGTGATACCAGCGATAAATTTTAACGCAAAAGTATTTGATTCTCCAGACCACACATTAAGCAGGCTAGTTCATCTACAAAAACGTTCATATGGTCCCAAGCTAAAGACGTAGGTCCAGTACGACATAAAATTTCACCACTTTAGTCTACACCCCTCGAGAGGCTGGAGAGCTGGGGTTAATTTCCATTCCTTATTCTCTACGGATTCAGCACCTTAAAGGTGCGACAACATGGCTAATAAGCACAAACGGGTATCTATAAAAAGCATGAATAATTTGGCGGTTCTCTTATTCGTCACTTGAAGCATCAATGAATATAACTCCTATTCAACGGAGACACTTTACGTTATACAAAGCTATGACAATTTTCATACATTGAGTCATGAACTTGGTTGGTGGCTAAGCCCATCTCAAACTCAGAGAGAAGACTTAACGAAATACAGTACTTACCGACCTTAATGACAAGGATACAAAGTGAGCCTGGACCGCACGCATATGGATTAAAAGAGTCGGATGCGAGGAGTTAACCATTAATGTGGATAACATTCCTTATGATGATTTATTTCCGGCACATTATCAAGCATTCTGGGGAGCGTTTAGTTTGGCCAAAAATCCATGAATGAGGGTAACGACACTGACCCCTAACAAGTACGATAGCATACATGAATCTAGTATTTTTTCGTTACAAATAAAAAGGATCGCTACAGACATTAATTAGTGGAAAGTCCCCCTAGGGCAAAAAGTGTCACGTACAAGAATTGAATTGGGTCGGTGGATGACAGCGATTATCCCAGCCTCTCCTCGAGTTAAAATTGGAGAAGTTATTGGGGCACCACCTCCTATACAACTTTACCGGTGCTCGAAAGTAATACGCAAGTACTGCTGGTCCGTTATCAAACCCCAGATAGTGGAAGGACATACGCTGACCAATAGTTCAGTTATTACATTGCGACAATCTGCAGGGGGTATTGATTGGGCACTAAATGCAATTGAGCCACTTTTGGATGACAATGGTAAAGAAGTGACTATAAAGACAGTAGTATGCTATCCACATCCCGCACGGCATCAAATTGGATGGCCGTTGGAAGAAGATACGGCATTTTTGCGAATACCATTAGCGATACGATGGTTTTTCAAGAAAATTTATCATGAAAATATAGCAGTCCGACTTCCGGAAATGCTTTCCAGATGGGAGAAGAAAAGTATGATGAATGGCTGGTGGATAATCACTCATGACCAGGTCAGTACGCCAATCCAAAACCTGGTGTTCCTGAGAAGACGGAGGAAATATCCACAACGTTGGACGAGACAAACATCGAGCGACACGGCCACCAGTGAGTTCAGCGATACGCAGACCTTTCAGCTGGATCGCAGACCAGGGACGAGCCGCACTTAGTTCAGAAGTGCTCAAGGTTTTCCGACGAGGAATCCAGACGGGGGGGGCTCTTCGACTGACTCCTTGGACTCGTAGGCCGATTCCTCAGATCTTCCTATGCTCGAAGCCAACTCATCCAACCCGAATACGTCCCAAAGAGGTGACTTTTCGAGGTCGTCGATAATGGGCTCGTTGTCGTCTTCCTCGAGCTGGCCTGATATCTCTTCCTCATCCGGGGAAGCGGTGGATGGCCCTCGGGGGTCATGAGGAGAAATGTCAAGAAGAACCGGAGAGGACGGAGAGCCAGGCAAGAATTTTTGGACATGGTAACGAGGGGGCGACCCTCCGGAAGCCAGCGGGCCTCAAGCGGTCGAGCTCGGATCAGGACTGGAGCCCGGCTCATCCTCATCACAGACCTCCGCCAACAAGGAAGACTGCTTGGGCCGTTTAGTGGCCGCCTGAGAGGGTAACGACAGAATCCTGCTGGACATGCGTTCGCCTCCGCTTATCGGGGGCCTCTGGGGATGGTGAGGAGGCCGGCTGGCAATGGCGAAGGGTTAGGGTCCCGATAAGCATCTCAGAGGTCCGGAGGCGTGTGGTTACCCAGAGCATCGACAGTCTCCAAGTCTGAGGTGGACGCCTTCCCCTCGGATGCTTCGACGCCGGCACCAGAGTCATCAGACAACGGTAAGGATGGGTTGGCGGGGGAATCGGATCCGTGACCTCGGGGGCAGGCCAGGTCAAGAAGATGCCGGATGTCGCGTCGGATAGGCGCGGGGCCTTGTATCAGACGTGTCTCGCTTCTGCCAGCCAGTCTCGGGCAGCCTTTATCGCAGACAAAGAGTTCGCCCGACGTTTCAGGAGGTCGGAAACTGTCTTCCTGGGTATTTCCAAATTCGACTGCGCCTTGGTATGTACCTTTTTATAGTCCTGGATCTGGAATTGAAATTTGGGCGGCTTGGAGGTAGATTGCTCCAGATGTTCCTTGTACTTCTCCAGTTTCTCCGCGAGGTGGATCCTGTATCTCTCTAACTGACCCAAGCTTTCTTGCGATTCCTTCAATTGCTGAAAGAGACGATATACTGCTCGTAGTGCTTCGTTACTTTTCGGGAAGCATAGGAAGACTCTAGCATCAGGGCGTGGAAGTACAAGATGCGGTTTCCTGCGGGGACATTGAGTGAGCAGTTGAGGAAACAACCCAGGTCAAGCGAGGCCGCATTTACGTTGGAACTCCAAGGTTGGTACTGCTTTCTGGTGTAGGATGCGCAGGGAGTCGATGGGTTCAGACAGTAGCTTGTATCGGTCCCTCTCCCGAACAAGGTTAGCAACTTCGTTCTCCAGTTGACCAATGCGGCCTTGGGAGATTAGGGCAGCGAGCATCTCCCAGACTCTGGCTTCATCGGCTTCATGGTGTTCAGCCAGTCTCGCAGTTAACGACAGCTTGGTTTTCGCCTTCTCCAGAGTAGCCACCTGGGCAGTCAAAGCAGTGATCTGACTTCTCAGGTTAGCTATCTCCGGCTGCCCTGGACGGCGTCCGAGACCAAAGATCGCGCACTTAGGTAGCCTACCGGTGGACTAGCTGGTCTCAGAGAACGGGCCGGTAATGGGTCCGTGTCTTGATCGTTTTGACAGAACATATGAGCGTTGGATGGTACAAGCTAAATGCGTAAAGAGACCGTGCCTCAACCGTTGTGCGGCTGCGACAAGACTCATGGGCGGCTGTGGTGAAGTGGTTCCGAAATTAACGGACAGATGAGGAATAAATCCACTGGTCCGATTGGTAGAAATGTTAGTCCAAGCTAGCCGCCCGGGTCAACTACCAACAGGCATCGGTTGGCGGCTGCCGGAGATGTTTGAGAGCACCCGCAAGTGCCGGACCTGCGCGGGGACATGGCAACAGCTCTGATCCAGGTCAGCCAGAAGCTGACCAGCTGGATCAAGTGGGACTGGATGGCCGTTGATGGTGGCCATAGGTGGTCAAGGGGTGGTTTGGTCAAGAAATGGATATATAAGGGGCTCCAGGGAAAGTTATGTCCATTTAGTGGCCGGATGGAACACCGGAGATGACTGAGCGGCCACGAAGAAGGAATCGGAGTCGGCGGTCATGCACCGTCCAGGTCGAGGTGGATGGCTATCCAAGCTGGTCGGGTTATTTGGTGTACAGTACACAAAACGTCCAGGTTGAGCTGGTCACGCTATTTCAGGTAAGGTACATAACCATCCAGGTCAAGCTGGTCAGGTTATTTTGGGTAGGGCACACCAAAGGTTATATGGATCTCGGGATAAAAATCAGATTACATTTCGCTTTCTAAGACACAAGTCGTCATTGGTTCTCAGCAGAGGGTTTACAAAGTCCCCTCTAGTTGTTATTGGTTTGCCCGGGGAAGGTTGAAAGAAACCCACCGGAAGTCCCCTGACTGGGAGTCATCTGAGAAACTCTAAACTTACTCAAGTCGCCCGTGTTTGGAACACGGTATAGTTCTAATGGAAAGTGTGGTGAAGTTTTGGCTTACTGTGGAAGATTGTGGAGTATTGTTTGGATTCCCTATTTACACATAAGATTGGAGTAACCCCTGTTTTGTCTTTGGTTAAGCTGGCCGATCAATTACTCTCGGTCCGGCATTTGCGGTATACTGAAACCAAGTATAACGCCAGTCCGCTCCCCGGGGAAGATTTCCACCCAGGATCATCCCTAGTCCTAACCCTCGTCCACCTATTTTACCGGCTCTTAGCTTTTCCCCCTATAGTCCACCAAGAGAGCGTAACCACCAGACGGGTACACAAAGTGAGCTTTACATAACATGAATCATCCTAGTCGTCACGGCCAAGGTGATGGAAGTGACCGATCCAGCCCGCTTGATGCTGGCTCGGACCAAGACCTGGATGGACGGAGTACCCCCTCCGACAGTTAGTCATCTGGGCTCCCGTAGGTGTTCGCATCTCGGAAGGAATTACCGAGAGCGACTACACCACAGCAAAAAAAGTGAATTTTCTTTTCAGTAAAACCATCTCGCACTTACTGCGCCCATTAGGGCTGGTGGTCATCCCTACCGCCTTTATGAGCTGCTCATCATTTTTCAGGTGTGCCTAAGGTCACGGGCATTATTATTCTTACGATCGTGGCGCTTGAGCGTTTTTCAAACGTATTTGCTTAGCACCCATGGCGATGCATTTGGTATCGGATTGAGAAAGAAGTAACTTGGGCAGGTTGAAATATTTTCTTGTCCACGGATAGAATGTATTTTGTGAAGCAGATTCCAAATATGCGGATATGAGTGGTCCACATCTCTACGCTGATTGGTGGCCGCAAGATCACCCATTACGGATGAGCAAGAAGCGACAGTTGATATGTGGGACGAGTCGACCCAACGTTGAACAGTACGCTACCAAGTGGAAAATGTGAAGAAAAGTATGGAAGTCGCCGTTGCTATGTCTTACCTTGGATTATTACACTGGAGTAAACCGGTTAAGTCATACGATCGCCTATAGATGTTTGGAAACTAGACCGAGTTGACTAAAGGGTCGGATCGGTCGAGATACGTCCACAAAGTTCGATTACAGCTAGGCCAACTCATGGAATGAGGTTGGTTTATGTTTTCCGGGTGATATAAAATGGCTGGATATCGGTGATTTCAAGCGGTTAGACTGGTTAATGAATATGGTTGATCTATTAAACCTGCTGGTCCAGTCCCAAGATACTACATTCGATGGAAGCGCTAGAGGAGTTGAAGGAGGGTGAAAGGGATCAGATTATACAGTGTAGATTATCTGGGGAGGTCCCAAATTGGGTCGAAGTCGGTTTTAGAGGTCAGCTCAAAGCTGACCCCGATTCGGCTCCAGAAGTCGACCCCAGGTCGATCTCAAGAAGTCTACCCAAAATCGACCCCTAAGTCAGCTCCAGAAGTCGGCTTCAGGTCGACCTAAGATGGTCGGCTCCAAAAAACCGACTTCAAGTCGACTCCTGATTCAGGTTCGAAGGTCCAGGTCGGGTCGGCAGAAAGTGACCCGACTGAGAAGGATTATAGATACAGCAAGGATGGTCGGGTTACTGTGAAGACTGACTGAAGGCGGTATCAACTAATTATTTGATAGGACGAAAAAGACGCACTCTGGCTCACCGGAAATCCCCCGACGGGATTGCATTAAACTTTTCTGTCCTTACCTCTCACGTCCACGTGTTTGGAACACGTATTTAATGGTAAAGGTGGTGGAGATTACTTAGTGGTTTTACTGTGGATCGTGATTATATCGTTGTGGCTATTGGTTATCTCTCGTTATTGGCTGGTCCGGTTGGTTGAAGTTTCCCGACCCGACTTATACGGTACTCTTACACGGTATCACCCCTTATCCGTCCTCCGGTACCGGAGAACACCCTGTCTCGAAGAAGCCACATTCCCCGACCTGATCGGGAAAACCTATTTTATCTAGCATCAACATGAGTGAGTGAAACCACCCTGAACGAATGGGTACACAAGGTAAGGTGGGATGGAGTTAAAATTGGATTCGGTTGTGCATGACAAAAGCTGGAGTAACGTTAGTACCGTATCTCATCCCCCCGTTTCTATTTCGTGAGTACTGTACCGGTATTGCGGTTGCTGAGATAGTTTTATGGGTGACACCAGCAACATCATGATGAATTTTTGAGGTGTTATTCACTTTTTATGGGCACTCTCTACAGTCACCAACTTTTGCAACATGGAAGAGTAGAAAAACGAGATCAGATGGAATAAACCAGACGAACTCAGCATAAACAAGACGAAGTTGGCATCAAATTATCACCCGACTCCAAACCAAAAACCCTTACTGATCACTGGTAACAAAACCCTAAGCCCGCAACGGCTTGCAAGCAAAGCCTCCGTTGGCACTATGGCAGTGTTGGGCCCTGGGTTTACATCTGCGTGCTTCGCACACGGCATGTAAACCTCAGGGAATTTGCAGCCCTGCTAGGGTTAGGCTAGACAGTGGTATATTCTAAAATTGGTGACAAGAGACACTTCCTTAACGGTCATGATATAAAAATGTCGTATTAACGCTAAGATTGTCCTGGATGTCTCAGTATTGCAAGTACTTTTTTGGTATGGGCATACCATACCATCACGGTTCCGACATGGCTACAAAAGATCCGACACCATTGATTGGATTCAAATTAGATAGGGTTAGGAAAACAATTATAATCCAATAAACACCGCTTATTGCGGCGGGGTGCTAAGTCGCGCCCGCTCCGCTAGAGCGCTCCCTATCGCCGACCTCCGCTGCGCTGCGGTGGCTCTACAATAGATTGTCCCTCCCCGTAGGTGCTTTTACTCCGCGCTACGCGCCGCGCCCCCGACCTTCGCTTCGCTCCGGTGGGGCTCCGCTCTCTAAGCGCTCTTTTTTATGTTCCTACCATATGGTTCTTGTATACAAATTCTTATATGTGTCGGAGGATAATGTCGGAGGCTTTTGGCTCCGACATTATCCGAAACGGGAAACTTAGACTTGAAAAAGTGTCGGAACTTGTCGGATAAATGATCATATTTATCCATACCACGCGTTACACAGAAAATGCACGTAGGAGAATGAGTAACAGATTCAGTTTCATCTTGAAAAAAAGTCAGCTGTTTCTAGTGTATCTGCACATATCGTTGTCTTGTGCCTCTAGTAGGAACGAGGGGGAAAAAGTAGCAGAAAGAGAGTATCTTAGGTATTGCACTGCTACAAATTAGCTGGTTATAAATACTAAGCTTAAAACTAAGCTAGGGACCTGTTCCACCGGTGTTCCCAAATGGTATAAATTATTTGCCTAATTGTCAACACTGCTATTTTCTGCATTCAGTTTAATTGCGAATATATATAGCGATACAGATACAGCAGATACAACGGAAGGAATAGACTTCATTTTTTTCATCTTGTATTTATACCTCGATACCACCGCTTAAATAAATAAATAGACTATTTATTTATTTAAGCGGTGGTATCGAGTTGATCAATCATTTCAAGTTGAGATTCTTTGAGCATGATAAAATTTTAAACATCCGTTGTACAGTAGTACTTAAACTTCATGACAAGTCCTTGTGTATGCACATCAATTGGCGGTGTACCGCTCCGAAGTTGATTATTACTCTACGCTACATATCGCCAGGGACTACACTACATGCATCACCCTATATCGGCACTTTTCACACTTTTCGCACTACCCAGTGGGCTCATCTCTTCACTTGTTTTCCAACTTGTTTGCGTCGTCCTTGGTTTCCTTCGCTTTCGACTTCGGCGGTGATGCCGTCGTCTTACTGCTTTCCTTCTCCGTTGACTTGACATTGGTACCCTCCTGGGATAACGTCGTCGACTCCTTTTTCATACTGTCAGCACCAACCCCATCTCTAGAGGCAGACTCGTTAGCCAAAGTAATTTGGGTAGCCGTAGCCAGGGTATCCGTTGCTATAGCCGCAACCATAAGACGAATAATAGTCCGGGTATCCGTAGCCATAGAACGAGTAATAGTCCGGGTAGCCGTATCCATAACCGTAGTCGCCACCGTACGACGAGTAGTATAGCTACCGTAGCCGTAGCCTTTAGCACAGTCTTTTCCGTAGCCGTAATAGTCATCGCCGTACTCGTAGCCATAGTAGTCGTTGTGGTAGTCGTCTACATAGCTCTTGTAGCCGTAGCCATAGCCTACACCATAGTCCTTGTAGCGATGTTTATCGTATCATATTTGTCGTAGCCTTTTTTGTAGTCTTTTTTGTTGTAGCTGTAGTCCTTTCGTTGTGGCCATAGTCGTCGTAGCCATGGCCGTTACCGGTACCATAAAGGGTAAATGTCAGAACCAGGACCCAAACGATAGGAAACTTTCACAACCAGGACCCGGACCCGTTCTAAATATTTTTGTGCGCGCAAATTCCATTTCTTCAGTCCTATAATTCCACGCCGATGCTTCCGATAAAGCCACCTATCCAGCAAGACGCCATTTCTAGGTTTTCAAGGAAATACTCGAATACCACACGACTGTATTCATCAGTACCTACCAACCTACCTACCTACGTACAAACCGCAAAGACGTAAAGTGGGCGTACCTTGAATAAATGGACCATATATCACTTCCTGTTCCTGCCCCTAAAAAGAATATACACCCACTAAATTAGAAGGGGTCCGGTCCTGGTTTTGCAAGGGGTCCTGGTTCTGAAAGTTTACACTCATTTGGGTCCTGGTTGTGACATTTACCCTACCATAAAGCTATACAGTAGTCGGAGTTCAATCTGAAGCAAAGTGTTTTATTACTCACTCATGTGCACTTTCTGTGTAACGCGTGGTATGAAGCACGCGTATCATACGGTATGATACGCGTGCTTCGTAGTCTCTCCCGTTTTAAGAGCTGGTGATTGTAAAATGCTAATGACAAACAACCACTGCAATTGTAGATTGCTCTTCACCACAAGCTCTTCGACAGGGCTATTGGTGCAGTGGCACGTAGTCTATTTAGGTATGGGGAGCTATGACCCGTTTAAAGTTCTTTATCTGTTGATAAACCATTCCGGCATAAAATGGAATAGTACTTTTTTTTTAGAATGTACCATGTGAGATATCAGGATTACGCCCGCTGTACGACATCAAGAACATTTCATGGAACACATTTAATGGAACGAGTATTTTGGTAAGTTTATGGAGCAAAGCACTTTTTGAGTGCCCATATATTCCTTCTAGTTTTCTGATTCTTTTTTTTACAGCCGCAGTACTTTCGCAATAACCCCGAATAGGTGCAATATCTGATATTTAGGTGATTTGTGTGGCAACTGAGTGCTCCGTAGTGTCTCCCGTAGTGTCTCACCTCTTAAAAGTAGGTAGTGTGTCGAGAAAAAATACAGAATGCCTAATCCAAATACCAGTATTTCAAAATGCCTATTTTTTTTACCCAAAACGCACAACCCAAGTGGGTCAATGTGCTTGTGGGATTGCTGCTTTATCTGTCACGTTTAGTATCTAGTTTGCATAGTCGGCACGCTAAAATTGTTGTATGAAAAAACGCCCCAATTCTTTCTAATATATTTTTTCATGTAGTTCACTGATCTTCACTCCATATTACTCACATCCTCCACCACAATGTACCGTCATCTTGAATTACTGCCACAAACTCGGATGCATCTTTAAACCCGATCGTAGCACAAAATTTGCTGGTCGATGCACCTATCTGACGCACGGGTAGCCTCCCGAAGGATAAAGTGCTGCTGCATTGAGCACGTCGTTTTTTTTCGTCAGAATCCGGTAGTGAGAACATAACTGACAACACAAGCACCAACATGACTTCAGCATGAATATCTGCAAGGGAATCTCTACTCACTGCCAATCAAACGATGAAAAATCCATGCCGTCCTTCGCGGTTCCAACATGGTACTTACTTGGTTAGTTTATCTTGAATTTGTATGCTGCCAGAGTACCTAATTTACTTTTTGCCAGATCCCCATACAGTTTTGGACACCTACCTAATATGGGTTTGCCATATTTTCCATTAAATTATTAGGTAACGTGCATTCTATGGCTCTTTTATGGCCCCGTGCTCTGAACGAGTGCTCTTGTCCTACTTTCGAATTTTCACTATATTCACAACTGCTCAACCCATGCTCAAGCTCCTCCTTTTTGTCGTTATTGCAGTGTTTGTGTTGGCATGCCGTAGTGCTGAAGCGATTCCCACCGGGAGCAAATTATCCGGTGATGTTGTGGATCAAAAACCTAAACGTAACGGCAAAAGTAGGAATCGATTAAACGAGAAAGCGGCGGAGGATTCCAATGATGAAAGAGTAAGATTACCGCCGGATGTTGACTCCTCCATTGCGTCGTCATCGAGAAATCCAATGAGGGTTGGGGAGCATCTTCCTGCTCAATTGGTGGTGCCGAACGAACCGGAGATGTCTCGCTCTCGCGTCACAAACAACGAAAAATTTAAAGCATTGGTGGCTAAATTAGGTATCGACATGAATGGTGTTAGAGAAGTTGCGTCACTTTCAAGTTTTGAGAGCCTTTATGACCAATACGGCATGTACAGTCTCGAGTTGATGATTCTCGGGAGCTATATTTTTGATCATTTCGAGAAAAACATGAAGTTAAATCTACGTGCTATAGCTCAAAACACACTGCACACTGTCATAAGCAGCGAAGACGCTGATCGTGACGCTTACAAAGCGTGGTACCAAAAACGTAAGATGATAAGAGGCGTTCAATTTAAAACCGTTTATGCAAAGATGTTTTGGCTGTACCAACTAGTGACACGGGAAGGCATCGAGATGAATATTGAGGAGCTCGCTGATATGGCTTTTGGGAGCGAACTATTCAAAGTCAAAAGAACCGATCTCTCACCTTCGACGGTAATGTCACAGCTGCGTGTTTCTACACCGCCAAGTATGAAGGTACCAGAACCTGGCCAACACAATCATGGGATTGAATATGAA
>MIQA02019751.1:0-20939 GCA_001887855.2 Sclerospora graminicola
TTATGCCAGGCGTGAAATCCGAAGCAGCAGCGACCACTTTCCACTCGTGCAGCTTCCATAGGATGATATTATAGTTGTAACAGGGCTGCTGTTACGCGGCTTACACTGTTAGTTTGCAATGAGGAAGCGTGCAAATTGTGTTGGACCAAATGTAATTTGGTCCTACTTAGTTTACTTTAAATAAACTCAGATAGGAAAATAATCAATGTATTAATTATTATCGATTAAGTATATATATAATGATATATATATACACTTAGGGACGTGAGTGCTAGAAGGTAAGTTTAAGAGTGAATATATTTATGAGTGGTTAAGAGCTAACTAGTATAATTAGACCTAGACTAATCATAGTAACATGTAGTATAAACTGATCTTAATGATATTTTTATCATTAGATGACTTGTCAGATTCAATTATATCAGAATCTGTTCTCAAAGGTGGATTATGACAACTTATAATCCAATGTTCACAATTTCATGTATTACGACTGAAATTGAACTGTGATATTTCTATTCAAATATCACTTATGTAATGGTACCCCATTACATCACCCCCCACTCAAGCTGGTTGGCCAATAATATATCGTAATATTGGCCAATCGAGTGGTGGCACTTGTTGGTCATAACGATATTCAGTTATAACTCATCTTGACCAGAAGTAATCTGATGGTCAGCAAACGCAGCGGCGCTCCTACGAGCACTGCCGATGCCTCGAAAACATACATCACCTCTGCATCGCGTGCGGAGGTGTCGTCGAACGCCGACGCTTCGAACGTAGTGTCGAGGCGCAAGGCAACTTCACAAGATCGCTTGTCTCTCGTGGCAGACGCTGTGGAAGCAGTGTCTAAGCGAGGGCGGGGAGACGTCGCGAATGCAGCGTCTTCCGCATCTCCACCTGCCGCAAGGCGGGTGTCAAAGAAGAAGTTTAACGACCTCTTCGGGGAGTCATCCGACTCCGAGTATGAGGGCAAGGACGATAATGTCCCTGTCAGCTACTCTAGTGGGGTTAAGACCACCAGGTCCGCTTCGCCGTTAAGTGATGGCGAAGTGGCTTCTGACGCCGTCGATTACGACAGCGACAACTCGATGAGGCGGTGGCATGAGGAACGTAGGGCTCCTCCTGGACCTCGTCATTCGCCAGGTCGTAGCGAAGACGACTTTGAGACGGTAGGTGGTGCCCCACCCGCCAAGAAACATCGTGCGGAAGCGGCTTACACTGCTTCCGATTCACTGTGTCGTGTAGAACGTTATGTTCCGTACGAAGTGGGGTTTTGGACCCCTGCATGGGCTCTTGCCTATGATAGTGGTGGGCATATGAAACGTGATTGTCAATACCCACTGTTTGACATTAATGCCCTTGACGATTGCGAGGACCTTCGCAATCGTCGTTTCGATCGTAGTACTGACGATAGACGTCGGTACTTCATCGACCTTTTCTACCAGGCTCGTCACTATACGAACCGGAAAGGGTCGAAAAATAGTAAGGACGACAAAGACGCCCTTACTCAGAGTTGGAATGCCTTTGTTGAGAATTACAACAAAGATCCCGATAGGTACGTGAAGAAGGTTCACGCAAACCGCGAGCGCTTCTTAAAGTACTCGATCTCAGGTAAAATGGAGTATCTCCATTTCACTTGTATCAAAGAGGGTTTCTCTTGTGGGGTTCCTTCGAGCATGAAATGCCCGTGTTGTCCCCCTGGAGCTCCTCGTCTGACCGAAAAGGATCTTAGAGGGTACCGAGGTTTCTCAGTACCCGCTGAAGTTAAGTGCTATGTCGATGCTCTTAAGGCATCGGAAGCTGCTTCGCAGGCATCAGCACCTAATGTGGGCGTGCCGCCCTCATCAACACTTAGTGTTGACGCTTCTTTTGAGTTCGAGGAGAAGTATCCTTCTCGAACTCACGCAGGAGGTCAGGGGCATCCGCCCTCAACACCTCGATCGGTTCCCAAGAGTCAAACTCTTGGGAATATCCCAGCCAACGCACCAAGTACTCGGTACGCTGCCCCTTCTTATAGGGAACCGAGCGCTTCGAAAGCAAGCGCTCGAGAATGTAGCGCTTGTTCCCCTGACTGTCAATCAGGGGCGGCGGGGGTTGATAGTTCCCTCGGCGCTGTCGTTGCGGCGCATGGCCATCAGGTCCGCATCCTTGAGAAGCGCTGTGACTCCTTGAGGGAGGACATGTGCCATTCGATGAAAACGTATCGTTATCATCGGGACGAGATTCGTGAGATTCTCGATGCGCAGGTTGTGCTGCAGAAGAAGAGTGATCTTCTGATGCTTGACGTTGATCGTCTGAAGTCGGAGGTGGAAACTCTCCAAGCTCTCCAGGCTTCCCACCAGCGGTTGGAAACCGACTACAAGTCTCTCTTGGGAGACTTGAAGAAGCACGGCATTCGCCGTGGCGATGCGTCTCGTCCGAAGACGTAGACGATCGGTATGGTTTGAGTCTCCCAACGTAAAACGTTGGGTGGAGGCGCATGGCCGCGGGAATGTCTAAGGTATAGGCATTCCCTTTAACACCTTGGACCTTAAAGGGCCCAATGAATTTAGGGAGCAACTTCCGTGTAGGGAAGTTGCTTATTGCATGTGTAGGTAGATTAGTTGTAGATAACATAACTAATTCACCTTTTTCAAAAGAATTTGTGTTCTTCCGTCCATTTTTGTCTGCATTCTGCTTCTGCTTATCAAAAGCGGAAGCAAGCGCGTCTTTCACATAGCGTATTACAGCTTGACGTTGTAATACGAATTCATCTACTGCTTTGTTGGCAGTGGATGGGTTGTTTTCAGTGTCAGCAGCCATTGCTGCCGACACATATTCCGCATAAGCGGTTTCGGTTTCCGAAACTGCTTGAGTTTCTTCTGTAGTAACCGTTGAAGACTCCTCAGTTTCTTCACAAGTTGCAGCTGCAGCTTGTGCATCGACTCGCTTTGAATTTGAGCGGGTCCCTCCCCCACTTAGATTTGGCGTACCGCCAAGTAAAGCCGGGGTTCGTGGATGCCGTAAGGCATTCACGTTAAACGGTGTGTGCTTGGTAGAAGCATGCACCGAGTTGTTTATAGCAAACTCAGTGAGTGGTAAATAATCACTCCACTGCTCGAAGGCATGCGCATAAGAACGCAGCATGTCGCCGAGAACGCGGTTAACGCGCTCAGTCTGCCCATCCGTTTCCGGATGGTCCGCGGTTGACATCTTCAACTGCGTGCCCAGTAATGAGAACGTTTCTTGCCAGAAACGCCCTGTAAATCTTGGATCACGATCCGAGACTATGTTTTCCGGCATTCCGTGTAAACGGAATACCGTGTCAACGAATATCCGCGCCGTTTGCGCAGCGGTGACATTCGCTGACACTGCAGCAAGATGAACCATCTTACTGAAACGGTCTACAAAGACCACAATGCCTGTTTTCCGACTGTGATCAGCCGGAAGACCAAAGATAAAATCCATAGAAATGGACTTCCAACACTCTGTCGGAACCGGCAGAGATTGGAGGGGAGCCTGCGCGGACTGTGCGGGCTTGACGCGCTGGCAAATCTCGCAAGCGCGGACATACTTACGTACCCATTTGTATTGGTTACGCCAGTAGAAATCGCGTGCGAGAGAAGCATACGTCTTCTCTCGACCCTGATGCCCCGAAATCGGTGCATCATGGTACTCAAACAAAAGTTGATGTTTGATGTCATCGTCGTTTGGAACGACAATGCGGTTAACATCATCTTGGTCTGTGCTGTAAAGCAACAGACCATCGTGCAATTGATAACGATGCACGCATGCGCGAAGGAACTCAGGAAGTTCCTTGCGTTTCCGATCTGATTGATCACTCAAGTAATCGATCAGTAGGCGAGTTTCCTCGTCGCTCTTGTATGCTTGACGTATTTGTCGCACAAGCGGCGAAGACAGATCGGTGCAACGTATCGCGTTTGCACTGGTTGCTTCGGTTACGGACGGTTTCGTCTCGTAATCGGGGCGTCGTGATAGCGCATCCGCTACCACGTTCAGCTTTCCCGGTTTATACTCAACCGTGAAGTTGTATTCTGCAAAGAATGACAGCCAACGTGCCATTCTTTGAGAGATGTGTGGCGAATTCACGGCCGTGCGTAGTGACGCATGGTCCGTGTAAACCACGAAGGGTCTATCTCCTAAGAGATAGATCCTAAACTTCGCCAGTGCATACTTCATGGCAAGGAGTTCCTTGTCATGCACCGGATAGTTGCGTTCGGCTGGACGCAGCTGACGCGATTGGTAATAAATCACGCGATCACGATCATCGTGATCACGTTGCATCAAGGCGCAGCCGATAGCAAAATCGCTCGCGTCGCAAACGACGTGAAACGGCCGCTCGTTGTCGGCGATTGCCAACACGGGAGCCTCAGTCAAGCTACGCTTGACTGCATCAAACGCATCTTGGCACTGGGTATTCCAGCGCCAATCGATATCTTTCTTCAATAATTGAGAAAGAGGTCGGATCAGACCGGCATAGTTGCACGAATATTTGTGCAAGTATGTCGCCAGTCCGAGGAACTTTCGAAGTTCCTTAACGTTAGTTGGCGGAGGCCATTCAACGATCACCCTGATCTTTTCTGGATCGGGGCGTACCCCATTCTTGCCTACAAAGCAGCCAAGAACGGGTATCTCGGGTGCACCAAAGGTGCACTTCTTTAAGTTCGCATAGAGCTTGTGCTTGCGCATAAGCTCTAACACCTGACGTAGATGTTCTTTATGAATATCTACATCAGTTTTGCCATGTTCAGCCTTGCTGTGGATGAACACATCATCAAAGTAACTCGGCGCGAACTCTCGCACCGGGCGCAATAGTGTGTGACGCATCTGTTGAAGGTAGCAGGGGCATTTCGAAGCCCCTGTGGCATCACAAGCCACTCCCAAAGCATACCGCTTGGGGTGCTTACAGCCGTGAGAGGAATATCTTTCTCACGCATAAGGATTTGGTAGAAACCATCCCTTAAGTCGAGAGCACTGAAAACGGTGCTCCCGCTCATGCCATCTATGATGACGTCTTTTCTCGGTATCGGCGTTTGCGCCGGTACCGTTGCTGCGTTCAGCTTGTTGAAAGCGTGAACGATTCTCCACCCACCAGTGGACTTCTTAACGCAAAAGGTGGGGCTGGAGTGCGGAGAGGTAGACTCTCGCACATGCCCTGCCTTACGACGAGTTTCGAAGAACTCATCGATTGCTTTTACTTGATCGCGCGGCAATGGCCATTGCCGCGTGACACAGTACTTCGTGCCGGGGACGAGATCGATTTCGTGTCTCGTTCCCTTATCCTTGGGAAGCTCGCAAGGTACTTCTTCTGGGAATACGTCAGCGTATTCCCAAAGTACTTCGTAATACGGGGAAGTCGCTTTAAGCGACTCCCAGCTCTGCGCTTCAAAGCGCTGGACTTTGGTTTGATCACTGGGAACGAGTTCGTTCTCAGCGTTCTCCCCATTGGGAACGAGTTCGTTCCCGCTGGCTTCCAATTGTAAAGTGGATATTCGTTCGCGAATATCCACAACCTCATCAGATGCGACAATGACGCAGATCTGTTCGATCTGATCATTTCGCAAGTTCTTTACGAACTTCTTCCAACTCAACGCTGGAAGGGCCATCAACCCTGAACTTAAGTTCGGAGGGTTGTCAAGTGTGAGAGACTGGGTAGCTAATCCGGTCTCTGTCTGCGTCAGGACGTTGATCGTCTCGACGGACACAGCTGCTAGATCAGACGCACTTGTCCGATCTGTGACACGGTGATCATCACTCGTGCACAAGGCCTTCTCTTCATGGTGACCACTGTCTACCATGTTGTTCTCGCACTCTCGACTGTTCTTAGTCGTGAGTTCTTTATTTTCGACACGGAAGTCATTTGCTTCCGTGACGGTTTCATTCTTTTCACGGTGGGTGTTTCCCACCGCGTGCGCATTCTCTCTACCACGACCGTCATCGGTTGTAGTTGTAACTTCAACACGGGAGTGCTTTGCACTCGTGTTGCACACGTTAGTGACGCGCAACGACTCGTTCGTCGCGCGTTCGCGTCCCTCTGGACTCTGATCAGCGGGTGTACCATCCGCTGATCTAGTCGGATTAGATCTGGTGGTGCCATCGCTATCCACCAGGCTATCTGACGCTGCGGTTGTATCATGAGATACAGCCGGATTACTCACAGGGTGATCAGATCCTGTGAGACCGCCGCAGTCGATCGACAGGTTAACCCAGTCGATCGTTGGTTGATGCTTGGACATCCAAGGGATGCCCAAGATGACATCGAACTTGTCATCAAGATCGAGGACGATGTATTCATCCTCGAACGATAGTTCATCTAACTCGAGGCGTGTTCGAATAACACGCTTCGGTATAGTCACAGTTGCACCTGTTGCTAACCGGACTGATAACATGCTTCTTGGAGATTCAATCTCCTCGAAGTTCAACGACGTTAGTACCTCAGTTCTAACGAAATTGTTTGACGCTCCTGTGTCAAACAAAGCACGCATGGGGACATCGTTTCCATGTGGCCTAACTTCAAGGGTAATGAGAGGTTTCTCTTCACCCTGTACTCGTTGACAGGACATAGTCCCGTCCGGGGCTATTATCCTCACATGCCCGATGTCGGCATGCGAGATAACCCGTCCAGTAGGGCACCCCGCCCCTACTGGTTGTTCACGTTTTTTGCATCAACAGAGGGTTGCCCCTGTTGATGTCGCTTGCCAGCAGACTGTCCAGTCCGCTGACTGCGTGGTGCCGGACGCGGCGCCATACATTCATGGGCGTAATGGCCCATTTTCGCGCATCGATTGCAGCGAAGGAACTTCTTGTTTTTCGGTTGCCTCGGAGTCGAGGCGACCGCAACTGAGAGATCCATAGGTTCTGGACCTCCTCCGCTCGCATTGTGACGCGGATTCGGGTGTCTCGGGACGAAGTGTGAACTTCGTCTCGATTGGAAGTTTTGGTTACTGTTATTATTAACATGCTGTATTGGCGGCATGTTAAAGTCGAAAGGCGCTTGCGCTTTCCGATTAACCCCAGTATGCGCTGCTGAGCGACGCATGCTGAACTCCTCCCGAATGCTTTGGTCTATAGCATCGGTCAGAGTCTTCGGGGGAACCCGGTAAAGACTCTGTTTGATGGGACCGTCATTCAGTCCCTTCATGAAGGCGGTGACCTGCATGGCAGGAGGCACCGGTTCATATACAATATTTGACAACAAATATTGTATTTTCTGAGCGTACGCATGTAAGCTCAACTTGCCCTGCCTGAGTTCCATGAACTCTTCACGGCAGCTAAGTTCCATTTCTGGAGCTTCAAAGTTGTGCTTTAGCTCAGCTTTTAGTGACTGATATGTCAAAATCGCAGTTCCATCGGTGGATCTGCGGCTCATCGCCCATGCCCTGGCGCGACCGCCTAGGCATGTGGTGGCGAAATAAGCTTGTGAACGCGGGTCCACAATCTTCTGCGCAGTGATAGCATCCTCTACCTCTGCGAACCACCTACGAAGAGGCTCGCCCCCTTCGCCAGTAAAGGGCGGAATCCGTGCCTTTACTACTTCAACGCTCGCACTAGATGCGGGCGCTGTTGTTGTTGTCACTGGCTGAGAGCGTAACAAAGCATGACGCACCTGAGGGTCGACATACAATCTCTTGAAACGGTAGACCGTTTCTAGGGCATCCTCTGCGGATTTACCACGGAGGAGAGTGATGATGTCGGGCCCTATGGTCCTAATCATCTCGGCCAATGTGACCGAAGCACTCGGTGGCCAGTTAGGGAAGTTTTCCGTAACTAGGTCGTGCGCGAGCTGGTGCTCACGATCACGTTCACTGGCTGTTGCCATGACAGCTAGTGGCTCTTAAACCTTCGAACTACTAGTTAACTAGCGGAACGTATCAAAAGTGGTCGTTAGGACGGACCACAAAGTGCTACCAGGTGTAACAGGGCTGCTGTTACGCGGCTTACACTGTTAGTTTGCAATGAGGAAGCGTGCAAATTGTGTTGGACCAAATGTAATTTGGTCCTACTTAGTTTACTTTAAATAAACCCAGATAAGAAAATAATCAATGTATTAATTATAATCGATTAAGTATATATATATAATGATATATATATACTTAGGGACGTGAGTGCTAGAAGGTAAGTTTAAGAGTGAATATATTTATGAGTGGTTAAGAGCTAACTAGTATAATTAGACCTAGACTAATCATAGTAACATGTAGTATAAAACTGATCTAATGATATTTTTATCATTAGATGACTTGTCAGATTCAATTATATCAGAATCTGTTCTCAAAGGTGGATTATGACAACTAATAATCCAATGTTCACAATTTCATGTATCACGACTGAAATTGAACTGTGATATTTCTATTCAAATATCACTTATGTAATGGTACCCCATTACAACCACGTAGTACCAGCGCAGAGAGATCGGGAGATGATATTCGCACCCCCACCCCCTGTACCTCGTCTATGGTACAATGTACCACAGTGTGAAGTGCACGACACAAATTTGGTGTCGAAGAGACACTCAAAAAGGATACCAATACTATTAATACCTACCAGTCTAACCCTCCACGTGCGGCAACTTTCTTGTCTTCTTCCAGGCAGTCCCCACCGATTTCACAATCAATTATGCAGAGGTTGACGATCAGATGTGGTAGTCAAGCCAAAGCGTGCAGCAAGGACATGGCCAGATTGTGGTGGGCGATATGCTCGATAGGAACGACCTGGTTATGGCAACTACGTAATGAAAACATTTTTCAAGGTATACGAAGGACAGAGCACGAGCATATTGGTTAGGTTTGGAAGAAGACCTTGGAGCAGGTGCAACCGGTTATAGCGTTCGAAAAGAAATATGCCAGTACGAGGTTACGTGGGATATGTTTGCAGATATGTCTCGAAAGCATCCAAGGTGTGATGCAGAATCGACCGAATGATCGTCGGAAGTTGTTACTCTCGTTTCACCGAGATGAGTATCGATCAGAGGAAGGTTTACACAGAGTACTTAGGAATTTTATTGTAGCTAAGAGTTAATTATTACTAAATAGACTACGTTTTACAACAACTTTCTTGTCTTCTTCCATTGCAAACGACGGTGAAGAATCATCATATAAAGAGGCAGGACACGAATCTAGACTACTTCTCGAGTCCAGAAACCACATTCAAGTCAAGTTATCGACCGAAATGATGCCGTATCATATCAAAACCATATTCTCTCTACAAGTGGCCGTCCTGCAACTAAATCATCTCATAGAGCTCCCATTTCATGTTTAATCAGTATACGTTTACCGAGATCGTTATGATGGCACTGTAGTATCCACAAGACGTAAGCGCATGAAACACACCAAATTGGGAGCTGGAACTCCCAAAATCACCAACCTTTATTTCAAATCCTTGGCTTGTAGACCACTAATTCAACAATAACAACCTACTAAATGAACTTGTGGTAAGGCGACTCCGGAATGAGTTAACGGCCGGGTGCGAAATACACCTGGTCAAGGCTGTCTATTGATTGGCTTAAATTGCTGGTCAAGGGTGCGGACGCAGGAGGACAGCTGCCGAATGTGTTTGAGAGCACCCGCAAGCGCAAGACCAGTGCGGGACATGGAAACAGGCTAGACGAGGTGATGCGCTAAGCCAGACCAACCAGAAGTTGACCAGCTGGACCAACTGGGGCTGGAATGGCCGTTGATGGTGGCCATAAGTGGCCAAGGGGTGGATTGGTCAAGAGATCTATATACAAGGGGCCCCAGGGAAGGTTATGTCCCTGTAGCAGTCGACTGGAACACCGAAGATGGGTGAGCGGCCATGAAGAAGGAATCGGAGTCGGCGGCCAGGTATCGTCCAGGTCGAGATGGATGGTTATCCAGGCTGGTCATGCTATTTGGTATACAGTACACAAAACGTCCAGGTTGAGCAATGATTGAAACATTAGGTGGGCCACATAAGTTGGTGTATGGTACATTAGTTATTATATATTGCATATATAATAACAGGTTTGAATTTACCGCCTAAACAAAGAGTCGCTCCGCCACGTGTCGCGGTCATTGGGAACACAATGTTAACTAGGCCCCTGTAGCTCAACTTAATTCTTGGATAAGACGCGCATAGATGCATTTTGGCTTACCAGAAGTCCTCCGACGGGATATGTTTAGGTTTCCAACCCTCAGCCCCTCACGAGCACATGCTTTGAGCACGTTTTATTAATTGGAAAGGTTTCATGAAGATAATATTTGGGGTTTACTGTGGAAGATCGTGTTTTCGTGGTTTCTTGTTATCTCTCGTTCTTATTCGCTGGCCTTATCGGACGAAGTTTCCCGATCAGTGCCTAGTTACTGGAGTTAAGTATCGACCCTGGCTCGTTCTCCGGTGAAGATTCCCACCCGAGGACACCCCCGTCTCGAAAAGGTCATCCCCTCCGACCTGAGCAAGATCACCGGTTTCCATCACCGAGTCCCTGAGTGAGTGTAACCACTCCCGATCAATGGGTACACAAGGTGAGATGAAGTTAAATATGGATTCTATCGTACATGACGACCGGTCACAAGACCGGGAGGATCGAATCAGTCATCATAGTGATGATTCATCCGATCCTGATGCCGATCAGGATCAACGGAGTAGCCCCTCCCATAGTTGGTCGTCCGAGCTAGTGGGTATCCGAATTCCGCCCAAACTCTCCGTTCTGGATTTGGAAATCGGCTCCACCACAGATCTTTGATCGGCATCTTGGCTCTCAAACCAGTATAATTCAACCGATGTAAGTATTCGATCGGTGTTTCATCAGATCTCTTCTCCATGTGATAGCATTGTCTCGTGGCTGATACTCCTGGGTTGCAATATTGCTCCTCAAATTCACCACTCAGTTGAGGCCATTTCAGTTGTACTTCCCGACTAAACTGCTTGAGCCAATTCTTAGCCGGACCTTTCATTAAATCAGCGAAAATCAAGCATATTTTACCTTCTGGCATCTTGTCCGTCAGAAAGGATGATTTCGTCCGGCTTAGCCAGGCCCTCGGCTGATCGTCATCCACGTCCTTGCCGGTAAGTCTTTCGACTCAAAGATTGGTGACATCCGGACTCGAGTGATCATTAAAAAAAATCAGTATCAAATACCTTTGCCGATGCCATATTTGCCTTGTGGGGTATCTCCATGTCCAAATCATCCGGATCGAAGTGTTGAATGATTTTCCCCTTTGATTTTATATCCACATCAATGGGTGGAGGTGTTTTTTTAAATGGTCCTGATGGCTGATTTGACATATTGATCGGACAATTCCGGCTGATCGGACTGATTACATTTCCACATCTACATGGGTTTGAGCCGGTTTAGCCATTGGTTGATTCATGTTCGGCTTTAGTTGCCATGGTTACCGCTGACCAGGTACCAACTGGTGCAATCCATGTTGTTCTCTCACGAATCGGTTCATCATAGACGTAAGCATAGTTCGCATTTGTCCCGGAACTTCAGATACGCCAGTGAAGTTATTCTTGAGGGTCGGGTTGTTTTGTTCAGTTACTTGAACATCTTTGAAACTGTCTTCTGATCCGACTCGACCCGGTTCGGGCTTCCTCTTCCTTCTCTGCGATTCAGTTTTTGGGTCAGTCTGCTTGATTCCCTTCGGGCCCAAAGTCATACAAGGCACTCCGACTGAATAATCAGTGGAATCCGCTCCAGACGGAGACGATTCATAAAACGATTCAACATCCATAGGATATTCGACCAACTGTGATCGATGAAAGATTGATCGGAGGTGATTGGGCCACGGGATTCGCCCCAAGCAACGAAGCCAGATGATACTATAACGTTACCATGGCTTCTTTCCGCGTTTGTTGGTCTAGCACGAACAACATATCGCGTTTCGCGTCGAACGCGCCTGTAGTGAAATCGACATCGTCGGACTGGGTCAGGAGGTTTCTGGTCAGGTCGATCTGGCTACCGGTGATGACCGGCCTAGTTGCTCGACCTTCCAGCTTCCCAATGATCGTAGGCTTGATGATTCTCATCACTCGGTCGTTTGTCAGGAATTTATGAAACTAAAACAAGCGTTTGGCATCTTGAACCGTGTTTTTTTTTCAGTTGGTTCGGTCTTCTCTTCATCTTCTACGAACATCTTCGGTTTATGTTTCACATAATTTTTAGGTGGATCATATCGATCCGCCCCTATATGTTTCTTATCTTTTCCAATTTTCTTCCATGCATAGGATCGAGGTTGGCACTTCGAGCCTTTCCCGATTTATAGTTGGTTTTACTATAACCCGGATCGGCTCCGGTCAGAGCCTTGTGGGGAGTTGTTTCATCTTTAATTTTGACCTGGGAATGGTAGATGTTATTCGCCCCCGTACCATAAACTACGTACAATCTACCGTAATAAGTGGCGGTTCTGCAGCAAAAGAGAGTGGAACGATTTCACCTCAAGTCTTCAGCAGCTTCGTCGAAGTCGGAACACGGCAGTGACGAATCTGAAGAAGAGAGTAGCGAAAAGGAAAAGTTTGGGTCGGACGACGATTCGGATAATTCGTGGCCGAGAAGTTCGGGTTGGCCGCGCCATTTCAGGTAAGGCACATAATTATCCAGCGAACTGGCTAAACCGCCTACTTACTGGCTTAAGTCGAGCTCCAAGTACCAATAGACTAGCATTTTGTACATGAAGCTGCTCAGCCAGTCCCCAAATTTATTCCCTTACTATTAAAATACGGTATTTCTTCAAGTATTTCCATCCTCTAAAATATGTATTGCTGGCCGCAGCCACAATATTGATTATAACAATCGATGTGTTTTTCGTCATATTATGGACTTTATAGACGGACCTCCAGACTCTGTTGTATCTATGTCCCTCTTGCAGAATCGACTCGAGGTGGACCCAAATTTCCGGAGGCGCTCTAGCTGTTGATTGGATCGCTAAAAAGTACCACTTTCATGGATTTTGGTGAATCAAGTATGCAGTCAAGCCAATTTGGATTTATTGGGGATCTTTTATTGGCAACATATTAGAGTGGATGTCCAATCATACCAATTTTAGTTTTCAAAGAACGTTGGTTGGTCAACCAGCGCCTCCAAAAAATTTGGTCCACCAAGGGTCGATTCTGCAAGTAGGTGTTATAATATTAGGGAGACAATATAACAAAAGACTTTTTAAGCTTAATAGATAGTCTAACCTACCGTACCTCACAAAAATAAACACCACTTTAAAATAACCACAACTTCAGGGTTTTCTACCACCTCTTAATATTAAGGTGATTTTTCATTAACAATAAAATCACAAAATCACCAAACGGTTGGTACCAAAGAAATCGCCATGGAGTCCACACTTTATTTTTTACTTCGAAGTATATCATGAAGAGATTTTTGCTGTCCAATCCTTCCAATCAGAGCTGGGTGGAAGCACACGAACGCAGGCAATGTCTAACTTTCCGCTTAAGAAATAACCGTTAAAGACGACTACGATAAACTGTATGAAAAATACTTCAAGTATTTTCTGTATATACTGTGCCCTTGATACTGCCATCCCTTCTCAACAGTTTTACAGCGTCCTCAGATGTAACCGTGCTAATTCAAACTGTCACTTTTTGTCTCAGCGCTCTCAAATGTTTCAGTACTCTTCAAACTCTAAATCCTTGTCATCAGTTTATCTGCCTCTCCTTTGATCGTGGCTGATTCGGCGTGCAATAGCAAAGCATATTTTTCGTTCCAATCCACCGCCAATGACGCTGACTGGCCCATGCGAGACTTATTTATAGTGAGTGCCGTACTCCATTTTCAAGAATGAATGTAATTATTAAAAATAGTGAAATGTGATTACCGATAGAGGATAAGAGCAAATGTTGCGCCCAATTTGTGAGGAATATTTGAAAAGGTGCCCTAAAAACTTAACAAAAAATCAAAATTTTGGTTGACCACCTTTAATGTTAACCAAATCACCTTTTTGAAGACGGCCAGGTGTTTTCTTTTGTGAAGTACGGTAGTTTATTACTCATTAAACTATTGAGGAACAAATTACATTTGTTCCTATTCTAAATGCATCCAACTTGCAATTTCACAGTGTAAGCCTGTAACAGGTTAGCCTGTTACAGACGAGATATAAAATATAAGAGTAAAATACGGAGAGACGACACACAAACTTCTGGCCTACTTCAAAATATTTCATCAGCTATAAAATATGATGGTAACTATCATGGATTTTGGTGAATCTAGTATGCAGTGCAGTCGAGCAAATTTGGATTTATTGGGGATGTGTTATTGGCAACAAATTAGAGTGGATGTCCAATCATACAAATTTTAGCTTTCAAAGAACGTTGATTGGTCCATCACCAAGGGTCGATTCTGCAGTAGGTCGTATAATATTATAACAAAGGACTATTTAAGCTTATTAAATAGTGAACGCGAGCGACAGCTCGCGCAAGACTTAGGGAGGGAATCTTTCCTGCACTTTCCACAAAGATATGTGGATACTGTGGTGGAGATGATGCGGACCATGGGGATCGACATCATCACCATCCTCTGAGGTTTTACCTCAGAGGAAGCTATAGAAATGATAATCCGGTTCAAGAATATGTACATAGATCCTAAGGTGCGTTCCGTAATGTTACGGTCGCCACCAACAACACCCACAGCGAGCGTTAATGTAGTAAAGGCGCGACTTTGCCGTTTACTGGCGAAGGGGGTGAACCCCTTCGTAGATGGTTCGCAGAGGTGGAAGATGCCATCTCTGCGCAAAAGATTGTGGACCCACGTTCACAAGCTTATTTTGCCACCACATGCATGGGCGGTCGCGCCACGGCATGGACAATGAGCCGCAGATCCATTGATAAATCTGCGTTCCTGACGTATCAGGAATTAAAAGCTGAGCTAAAGCTCAACTTCGAAGCTCCAGAAATGGAGCTTAGTTGCCGTGAAGATTTCATGGAACTACGGCAAGCTAAGCTTAGCCTTTAAGCTTACGCTCAGAAGATACAATATTTGTTATCTAATATCGTATATGAGCCGGTGCCCCCTGCCATGCAGTCACTGGCTTCATGAAGGGACTGAATGACGGTCCCATCAAGCAGAGTCTTTACTGAATTCCGACAAAGGCTCTGACGGATGCTAAAGACCAAAGCATCTGAGAGGAATTCAGCATGCGTTCAGCGTCAACGCATGCTGGGCTTAGTCGAAGGCAACAGCCTTTCGACCTTAGCATGCCGACGGTGCAGCATGTTAATAATTTCACGAACAGACGAAATTCAAACTTCGTTCCATGATACCAAAACCCGCGCCAGAGCGCGGGCGGAGGAGGTCCAGAACCGATGGACCTATCGGTTGCATTTGCCTCGACACCGAGGCAACCCAAAAACAAGAAATTCCTTCGTTGCAATAGATGCGCGAAGATGGTCCATTATTTCCACGAGTGTATGGCGCCGCGGCCGGCGCCACGCAGTCAGCGGACTGGACAGTCCGCTGGTCGGCGACATCAACAGGGGCAACCCTCTGTCGATGCAAAAAACGGCAGCAACGAGTAGGGCAGGGTGCCCTACTGGACGGGTTATCTCACATGCCGACATTAGGCATGTGATGATAATAGCTCCAGACGGGACTATGTCCTGTCAAAAAGTGCAGGGTGAAGGGAAACCTCTCATCACTCTGGAAGTTTAGCCGCACGGAAACGATGTCCCATGAGCACTCTGTTTGACACAGGAGCGTAATTTTTTTTCATTAGAACTAAAGTTCTAACGTCGTAGGATTTTGTGGAGATTGAACCTCTACGAAGTATGTTGCCAGTCCGATTAGCAACAGGTGCAACCGTGACTATACCAAAGCGTGTGATTCGCACACGCTTCGAATTAGACGAACTGTCGTTCGAGGACGAATACATCGTCCTCGACCTTGACGACAAGTTCGATGTGATCTTGGGCATCCCTTGGATGCCCAAGCATCAACCAACGATCGACTGGGTTAACCTGTCGATCGACTGCGGCGGTCTCACAGAATCTAATCACCCTGTGAGTAATCCGGCTGTATCTAACGAAACAACCGCAGCGTCAGACAGTCTGGTGGAAAGCGATGGCACCGCCAGGTCTGATCTGACACTATCAGCGGATAGTACACCCGAAGATAAGAATCCAGAGGGATTTGCACACGCAACGGAAGTGTCGTTGCGTGTCGGTAACGTGTGCAACACGGGTGATAGAAACACCGTTGAAGTAAGCACGACCGATGATGGTCGTGGTATAGAGAATTTACCCACGGTGGGAAACACCCACCGTGAAGACGAAAATACCGACACGGATGTAAGTGACTTCCGTGTCGGAGACGAAGAACACACGACTGAGAGCAGTCGTGAGTGTGGAAACCCCATGGTTGACGGTGGTCACCATGTTGAAGATGCCTTGTGCATGAGTGATAATCACCGTGCTGCAGAACAGGCAACAGATCAGACAAGTGCGTCTGATCATGCGGTTGTTTCCGTCGAGACGATAAACGTCTTGACGCAGACATATACGGGATTAGCTACTCAGTCTCTAACACTCGACAATCCTCCGAACATAGATTCGGAGGTGATGGCTCTTCCATCCTTGAGCTAGAAGTTCGTTAAGTACCTGCACGATGATCCGATTGATCAGATCTGTGTCAGCGTTGCAACAGACGATGTTGTGGATATTCGTTCACGAATATCCACAGTGCAGGCAAAACACATTAGGAACAAGACCAATCCCAATTAATAAACCAAAGTTCAGCGCTTTGAAGCGCAGAGCAGGGAGTCGCTTAAGGCGACTTCTCCATACTTTGACGTACTTTGGGAATACGCTGACGTATTCCCAGAAGTGTACTATGCGAGCTTCCTAAAGATAAGGGAACCAAGCACGAGACTGATCTCGTACCTGGCGCAAAGTCCTGTGTCACGCGGCAATAACCATTACCGCGTGACCAAGTCAAAACGATCGACGAGTTCTTCGAAACTCGTCGTAAGGCGGGACATGTGCGGGAGTCTACCTCACCGCACTCCAGTCTCACCTTTTGCGTAAAGAAATCCACTGGTGGGTGGAGAATCGCTCAATGCTTTCAATAAGCTGAACGCAGCCACGGTACCGGCGCAGACGCCGATACCGAGAAAGGATGTCATCATTGATGACATGAGCGGGAGCACCGTTTTCAGTGCTCTCGACCTGAGGGATGGTTTCTACCAAATCCTTATGAGTGAGAGGGATATCCCTCTCACGGCAGTAAGCACCCCAAGCGGTATGCTTTGGGAGTGGCTCAATGCCGCAGGGTCTTCGAAATACCTTTGCCACATTCAATAGATGCGTCACGCATCTATTGCGCCCGGTGCGAGAATTCCCACCGAGCTTCTTCGACGACGTGTTCATCCAATGTAGATGTTCACAAAGAACGTCTACGTCAGGGGTTAGAGCTAATGTGTAAGCATAAACGTCATGCAATGGCATCTTCGGTGCACTTTAAATACCTGCTCTTGGCTACTTTGTGGCCAAGAACGGGGTGCGCCCTGATCCGGAGAAGATCAGGGTGATTGTTGAATGGTCTACGCCAAACAATGTCAAAGCACTTCGAAAGTTTCTTGGGTTGACAACATATTTGCACAAGTACTCGTGCAATTGCGCTGGCCCTATTCGACCTATTTCTCAATTACTTAAGAAAGATGTTGAATGGCACTGGGATACCCAGTGCCAAGACGCCTTTGATGCAGTCAAGCGAAACATGACTGAAGCGCCTGTCTTGGCTATAGCTGATAACGAGCGACCGTTTCACGTTGTTTGCGACGCGAAAGATTTCGCGATCGGCTGTGCAGTGATGCAGCGCGATCACGATGATCTAGATCGCGTAGTATTTTACCAAATCCCGTCAGTTTCGCCCAGCCGAGCGCAACTATACCGTGCATTACAAGGAACTCCTTGCCATGAAATATGCACTGGCACGTGTTGTTACACACGGCCGTGAATTCACCACACGTTTCTCAAAAAATGGCACGATGGCTGTCATTCTTTGCCGAGTACAACTTTACGGTTGAATATGAACCCGGAAAGTTGAACGTGATAGCGGATGCGCTATCACGACGCCCCGATTACGAGACGAAACCGTCTGTAATGGAGGCAATCAGTGCAAACACAATAGGTTGCACTGCTTTGTCGTCGGCCCTTGTACGACAGCTACGACGATCGTACAAGACAGACGAGAAAACCGGTCTGTTGATTGATTACTTAAGTAATCAATCTGATCGGAAGCGCGAGGAACTTCCAGAATTCCTTAGCGCTTGCGTGCATCGTTACCGATTGCACGATGGTCTGCTGCTTTACAGCACAGACCAAGAAGATTTAAGCACTAGATACTGTTTGTGTATCATGATGCACCGATTTCGGGGTATCAAGGTCGAGAGAAGAAGTATGCTTCTCTTGCACGCGATTTCTACTTGCGTACCCAGTATAAATGGGTACGCAAGTACGTACGCGCTTGCGAGATTTGCCAGCACAACAAGCCCGCGCACTCTGCGCAGGCTCCGCTTCAATCTTTGCCGGCTCCGTCAGAGTATTGGAAATCCATTTCCATGGAATTTATCTTCAGTCTTCCGCCCGATCATAGTCGGAAGACTGGCAAAGTGGTCTTTGTAGACCGCTTCGGCAAGATGGTTCATCTTGTTGTAGTGTCAGCGAATGTCCCTGCCGCGCAAACAGCGCGGAAATTCGTTGACACGGTATTCCATTTACACGAAATGCCGGAAAACATAGTCTCGGATCGAGATCCGAGATTCACAGGACGTTTCTGGCAAGATAACGTTCTTTTTGTTGGACCCGCAGTTGAAGATGTTAACTGCGGACCATCCGGAAGCGGATGGGCAGACTGAACGCTTTAACCGCGTTCTCGGAGACATGCTGTGTCCATACGCGCTTGCCTTCGAGCAGTGGAGTGGCTTCTTGCCACTCACTGAGTTTGCAACGAATAAGTCGGTGCATGCTTCCACAAAGCATACACTGTTCTACTTGAATGATTTAAGGCATCCATGAACCACAGCTTTACTGGCGGTACGCCAAATCTATGTGGGGGAGGGACCGCTCAAATTTTGAGTGCGTCGATGCGCAAGTTGCAACCGCAACTTTCGAAGAGATTGACAAGTCTTCTCCTGATGACACAGTAGAAACTCCAGCCGCTTCAGTTGATACTGAAGATGCCTACGAAGAGTATGTGTCTGCAACAATGGCAGCAGACAACGAAGACAGTCCATTTACGGCTAATAAAGCAGTTGATTAACTTGTATTACAGCGCCAAGCTGTAATACGCTATGTAAAGGATGCACTTGCTTTTGCTTTTGATAAGCAGAAGCCAAACACAGACAGAAATGTAAGGAATAATTTAAATTCCTTTCAAAACGGTGAATTAGTGTTGTTATCTACAACTAATTTGCCGACACATGCAATTAGCAACTTCCCTGCACGGAAGCCAAAATGTGTCACCACTTCCCAATACTTAATACCGTTTTCAAAACACGGGCGACTTGAGGTGAGTGTACGAAACGCCGCGACTCCCGGTCAGGGGATTTCTGGTGGGTTAACTGAACCTTTCCCGGGCAAACCAAAAGCAGCAAGAGGGGGCTTTGTTAGCCCTCCGCTGTGAACCAATAAAAGCGACTTGTGTCTAAGAAAGCGAAATGTGGTAAAGCGATCAGAAAAAAACGTTGAGAATGAGGTGGACCACACATGGCCGTTGATTGGTGACGATGGAACACCCATCAGCGTGAGAGAGTTGATGGGTGGGAAAGGCTGATCGAGCATACGACGAAAAGGTAGTGGACAACGGGTGCACGTGATATGAAGGAATGAGCCAAGCACTGTTACTACGCCCGGCCCTAAATATCAACGGAACAGCGAAGATCACGATCGCGATCGGGATAATCTTTATTAAGTGGAGTTCATGTGGATGTACGACAAGATCGGCCGAGACAAGTTAAGATACCGCAACAACGATGATGTGGTGCGATGATATGTGTGAGAGACAGTTATCGGGCCGAACTACGAACAAGTGCAGATGTTGAAGGTGATTTGATACGAAGTTCCGGCCCGATCGGCCAACCAAACGATTATGCCCCAAAATACGAAGATCATATGTGGAATGGAATGAGGCATGTGGAATGGCGAGTCGTGCGAGTGATGTTAAGTCAAGGCAAGTGATGATGACCGGTGGATTTGTCCAGGGATGACGTGATAAGGCCCGATCAGGCCCGGTCGGCTGAAATCGATGTGATATGGTTTCCCCGACAGGGGATGGGGGTCAGGAGTATGGCTGAGTGGGCGAATAAAGTCGTTGTGATGGTGGCCCAGAGTGTTTCCGATGTGATCAAGGGCTGATCGCCCTGATAACTGCCCGATCATTCAGGGTGATCGCTATGCCGATCATGATCGGGGATGATCAGCCTCAAACCGGCGTCCAGAGGCGAAGGCATGTGAAGTTCTCAGTTAAGTCGGGCTGGATATGAAGTGAACAAGCGTCAGAAGGGCAGATCTCAAATGGTTTCCAAGTTGTTTATCGAAGATCGGGATGGTTGAAGATCGTAATAGAAGTCCGGCCGTGATCAGGGCAGAAGTGGTACAGATCAGCTTGAAGGTGCAGCCAGGATGGGTAAGGTGGTTCTATAAAACCGTGCGACGAAGCGAACAGGGTCGAAGTATAAATCACGCATGAGTTACACTAGGTATAGGACATTGCATATATAATAACAGGTTTTGATTTTCCCCCTAAGCAAAGAGTCGCTCCGCCACGTGTGCGGTCATTGGGAGCACAGGGTTGATTAGTCCCCTCTTGCTCAACTATTTCCCGGTTAAGACGCGCTTAGACGTATTTTGGCTTACCGGAAGGCCCCCGACGGGTTTGTTTTAGGTGATCGAACCTCACCCTCAACGCGCACGTGTTGGGAACACGTTAATAATATTGGTAAAGGTTTTGTGGAGATAACGTTTGTGGATTACTGTGGAAGATCGTG
>MIQA02019752.1:0-23946 GCA_001887855.2 Sclerospora graminicola
TCGCTCCGCCACGTGTTGCGGTCATTGGGAGCACAGGGTTGATTAGTCCCCTCTTGCTCATCTATTTCCGGTTAAGACGCGCTTAGACGCATTTTGGCTTACCGGAAGACCCCCGACGGGTTTGTTTTAGGTGATCGAACCTCACCCTCAACGCGCACGTGTTGGAACACGTTAATACTATTGGTAAAGGTTTTGTGGAGATAACGTTTGTGGATTACTGTGGAAGATCGTGGATTGATCGCATTTTCTTGGTATATATCTCTCTCTCATTGGCTGGCCTGATCAGACGAACTTTCCTGATCAGTGCCTAGATACTGAATAAGTGTCGACCCCAACCCGTTCTCCGGTGAAGATTTCTACCCGAGGACACCCCCCGTCTCGAGAAGGTCAAACCCTCCGACCTGATCAAGATCATCCTTTTCGTCACCGAGTCCACCTAAGTGAGTGTAATCAGCCCCGATCGACGGGTACACAAGGTGAGATGAAGTTAAACATAGATCCTGACGAGCATGATGAAGACCGGCCAGATGACCGGGAGGATCAGATCAGTCACCATAGTGGTGATTCATCTGATTCTGACGTTGATCAGGATCAATGGAGTACCCCCTCCGATAGTTGGTCGTCCGGGTCAGTGGGTATCCGGATTCCACCCACGACTTTGGTCATGGATTTGGAAATCGGCTCCACCACAGACATTTTTTTCTTTTGAATTGGAGGCCCATCAGATCCCACACTTGACGAGCAGCCCATGATTTACGAGACTCAAGTTGAGCTGCTATCGGCTCGGTCTCCGAGATAACATACAAGTCCGTGAGCTTCTTGCTTAGCTCGAAGCTGTACGGCTAAACGCGAAGCTGGAATGAAGACGCCAGTAAAATTAGCAGGCCGGCCGAACGGTGCCGAATTAGTTGGCAGATGACCACTTCGAGTAGCCGGGCTGGCCGTTTCTCTTCCAGTTCGTCCACTCCATCGTCGTCTGAACAGGGTAAACCGATGGTTTGACTTAGTGAGGCTGGTTTCGTTGCGCTTGTTGTTGAAGCTCTCCGGCCAAAGCGGGCCGGGTTCTTTCGTCCAAGTTTGTCGAATCATCATCGGAATTGGGGACGAAGAGGCGAGGACGCTTGGTAGGACCGGCTTCCGTTTATAATCACTTTTCCGTTAACGAGTTGCTGAGCCCGACGGTGCTAGAACTGGTTCCGGAATCGGGGGAGAACCAGATCGTGAGGATTCAGGTACCGCCGATTCAATGACCGTCGGCTGATTGACTTCCATATCGACCGGCAAATGAGAAGCAGGAGACAATATTGGCGAAGACGGACCCGATTAAGGAAGCTTGCTTGGTGATTTACTGGCCGGACAGAGAGCGTCTATCAATTCGACAAATCCACGTAAAGCGGTTCGGAACGATTCCGAATAAGCATTCGGACCGGTCCACTTGACGATGCTCTGGTGGGCGTCCTTCTGCAGATCCGAGAGACGACGGGTCCAAGTGTGTTCATTCATCTGCAATGTCTCAAATTTAATTCGGGCGAGCGTTAACTCCCGTCGACAGTCATCATCCTCTTTCGGATTCTCATTCGACCATTTTTGAACACTGGAACGGCCAATATGAGAGCCCGTGAGTTGCTTGGCCAGGAAGACAACCTGCTCATCCATATGGCGCGTCTCTACTTCCAAACGCTTCACTTCCTGGACTACAAGAATCTCTCTTGAATGAACTGGTCATGGTTATGATAATGGTCCCCGAGTTGCAGGTGGTCCACCATCTCAACCATTAATTTCTTCATATTCTCAATTTGCTCATCTGGAGGAAGTAAAAAAATTACTCATATGTATCGGATAAGTCACACTGAACGAAACATATTTAGATCGTGGAAGGGGATAGAAAGGGCGCAAACTATAAACTCCATCGAGGCAACGGTGTCGAATGCTTTTGTCGAAATGCGTAAAGCAGCAAGGTCGGCAGATAACCGATCACGTTCAGTCGTCAAGACATGGATACGGTCTCCAGTCTTTATCGGTCACGGGTTTGATCAGCGTGAAGAACGCTGAGGTGGTCGTAGTCCCATTCCCACCCATCACGGTTCTGCCTTGATAGGTTTTCCAGCAGCCACCAATCAACAGCCGTATGTGGGCCACTTATTCCTGTTTTTGTTTCATCACTGTAGTGGAAGATCTTAAGTTTTTATATTTTAAATACTCAGCGGGCACCATGCTTAGTCGACCCACAATACACACATTTCTTGCGAGGTCGGTCCGAATCAGGCTGGTTTCCGCCGGATTTCTGTCCATCAACGCTGTTAGTCGATGATCGCGGACGGAGTACTGGATCCGCCGTGAAGATATGGCGATATTGTTCTTCATCTGAGCCTAAGCTTGACTGGCCATTCCCTTCTCCAGAACAGGAACTACCTGATTCTTTCGCAATCATCCGGATCAGATCTTTTTCTTCATATGGTAGTATTGTCTCGCAACTGATACCCCTGAGTTGCAATATTGCTCCTCAAATTCCTCACACAGTTGAGGCCACTTTAAACCTACTTCTCGAATTAACTGCTTGGGCCAATTCTTGCCCTGACCGTTCATCAGATCATCAAAAATCAAACACCTTCCACCTTCCGGTGTTTTATCTCTCAAAAAGGCCGATTTCGTCCGGCTCAGCCAGGATCAACATCTTTGCCGGTAAAATCTTTTAAGTCAGAGATTGCCGACATCCGGACTCGAGTGATCGTTTCAGAATCACTATCAAATGCTTGCGCCGAGGACATATTAGCCTTACGAGGCATCCCCATATTCAAATCGTCCGGATCGACTAGTTGACTGATCTCCGCATTTGAATCCATATCCACGTCATTACGTGGGGGCGATTTATGGGATCGGTCTTGATGACTGGTTAGGCATATTGATCGGACAATCCCGGCTAATCGGACTGATTCCATCTCCACATCCATAGGTTTTTGAGCCGGTTTAGCAGTTGGTTGATTCATGTTCGAGCTTGGTTGCCCATGGTTGCCCTTGTCCAGGTATATACTGGGGTAATCCATGTCGTCTCTCACGAACCGGTTCATCATAGACCTAAATATGGTTCTCATTTATTCCAGACCTTCCGGTATGTCGGTGGAATTATTATTGGGGGTCAGATTATTTTGTGCAGTTTCTTGAGCATCTTTGAAACTGTGTTTTGACCCGACCCGACCCGGTTTAGGCTTCCTTTCCCTGTTATGCGACTCGATCTTGGGGTCAATCTGTTTGAACCATTTTGGGCCCAACGTCATACGTTACTCAAACGAGGAGTCAGTAGAATCCGCTCCAGACCGTGATGATGATTGATGTATTGACTCAATATCCATAGGATATTCAACCAGCTGTGATCGGTGTAAAGCATCAGCTGGCGGCGACTGGACCACGGGGTTCGCCCCGATCAACGAGGCAAGGTGATCGTACAGCGTTATCATAGCTTCTCTGATCATCCCTTGGTCTAGATCAAACGCATATTCGTGTCGAGCGCACTATTTTTGAAATCAACTTCGTCGATTTGGACCAAGAGATTTCTGATCAGGTCGAGTTGGCTGCCTATGATACCCGGCCTAGTCGATCGACCTTCAAGCTTCCCGATGATCTTGGGTTCTATGATTTGCATCACTCGGTTGTTAGCTACGTATTTGTGAAACCCCCGAAGGTAAAACAAGCGTTCTAAATCCTGGACTGTGGTTTATTTGGCTGGTTCGGTCTTCTCTTCATCTTCTTCGAACATCTTCGGTTTAGGTTTCACATATTTTTTTGGTGGATCATATTGATCCGCCCCCATGTCTTTTTTATCTTTTACAATTTTCTTTTTATGCATAGGATTGAGGTCAGCACCCCAATTCTTTCCCGGATTATAGTTGATTTTAATATAACTCGGATCGGCTCCGATCGGAGCCTTGTGGGGAGTTGTTTCATCTTTAATTTCGACCTGGAACCCCACCGGACCAGGTCGACCATCGCTTCCTTTAAATTTGGACAGCATCGGAGGCGATACGCCTTCCTCCAATAATGAACCCGAAAAAGTTTCCCCCACTTTAATTTTTACATCATCCTCCTCTTTAAAAGAGTCACGGTGATATCCATAGTCACCAAGTGATCCGGGCACGCGCACCATTGTGGTGGAGCTGATTTCCAAATCCATTACTGAAGTTTTGGGGAAGTCGGATTCCAACTAGTCCGGACGACCAACTATCGGAGGGGGTACTTCGTTGATCTTGATCGGCGTCAGGATCGGATGAATCATCGCTATGATGACTGATCCGATCCTCCCGGTTTTCTGACCGGTTGGCATGTATGATAGAATCCCATGTTATGCTCCATCTCACCTTGTGTACCCATTGATGTTCGGTGGCTACACTAACTCAGGTGGACTCTAGATGAGAAGGATGATTCGAATCAGGTCGGAGGATGTGACCTTTTGAGACAGGGGATGTTCTTAGGTGAAAACCTTCAGTGGAGGACAAATCAGACGTGATACTATATACAAGTATCGCAAAGGCCGATTCGGGATACTTCAACCTACAGGACCGGCCAATAAACGGGAAATAACTAAGAAACCACGAAAACCTACGATAGAACCACGATCTTCCACAGTAAACCACAACGTTATCTGCACGAAACCTTTCCAATAAGTAAATCGAGCTCAAAACACGTGCGCGTGAAGGGTGAGGGTTGAAAAACCTAAACGAATCCCGCCGGGAGACTTCCGGTAGGCCAAAATGCGTCTAAGCGCGTCTTAACCGGGAATTTAGTTGAGCTTCAGGGGCCTAGTCAACCCTGTGCCCTTAATGACCGTGACACGTGGCGGAGTGACTCTTTGCTTATATGTAAATTAAATCCTATTATTATATATGCAATATCTAATATCTAATGTACCATACACCAACCTATGTGACCCATCTCATACTTCAATCGTGATCATCTTGGCACAAAGTTGTCCCGGTACCACCATAAACCAATCTTGAACGCTTCTTCAAACTGATCCGTACCACTTTAGACCGATCTTCAGCCGATCCTGACCCAGCTCTCAGCTGATCTTTAACCAACCCGATCTTCAAGAATCAGTTCGAAACCAATTAAGGATCGGCTTCCTTGGGATGTTGTGCATCTGATAGAAGCTGATTTGGGACGGATACAGTCTGGCTCAGGATCGGCTCGAAGCCAGGTCGAACCAGCTCCGAATCACTTCGAGATCACCCCGAACTATCTCAGAATTTTTTAGAAACCGACAGCTTTAACTTGTCTAACCTGTCCTCAACCTCCAACATGCGTTAACCTTGCGAGGTCAGTTCGGAATCGGTACTCCTCTTGAAGTCGAATTTGACCCGGTCCTTTAACGCCAATTCGGAGCTGGTTTGTTGATCTTGGCAACTCCCTTCGGCTGGTATGTCCCATGAAGCTCACAATTTTACACATAAGGTTCTTTCATTCGCTTGGCCTTCGTGTTCTAAGGCTTGTCCAACTCATTTAGTTGGTCAATCGAGATCTTTGTCACTTAAACCACTTGGATCGGCGATAGTCGGCTCTATTATTCATGTTCTATCTCATCCACTATACCAACCTATATATAACCTTGCTCCATTACACATATTCTACCCGTCCGGCCTTAAAACCGACCCGGTCCGGCATCTGGATGTTCGCGTTTGGTCGTGATACTTGGCCGATCCATTGTTCTCTGGGACGATGCGCGAAAACGGCAACACCAGGCTTTTTTCCACATTTTTCGATACTTACGACATCCTTAGTTGAACCAGCCTGTCCCACCCATCAACGGTTCTGTCGTGATGGGTGTTTTGACAACCAGCTATCAGCAGCCATATGTGGACCATTTATTTCTGGATCACTCCACCACAAAGGCCGTAACTGTAGTCGTCAAACGGGGAAGTCTATATCCAACTCGCATTTTGGCTAAATCCAGCTTTTGAGTCATCAAGGGTTAGGGTCGCCAAAAATGGTTAGGGTCAAAAAGGTTTTTTTAACCAAAAATTTGCCAGAGTTGCCAAAAATGGTTAGCGCCAAAAAAGTGTAGTTCCACCAAAAAAACTGGATGATGTCTTAACTTTTTACACGTTGCTCATTATGTTTCTCTTTTCGTGTAGATACTTGACTCGTTTGTTGTCTCTAAAGAGAGAAGATATGGGAATGTTTACTTGGGTAAGAAGTAAACATTCACAACGGATGCAATTCTTCGTGTATTCCTTTGTGAATGTTTACTTCTAGCACAAGTAAACACTCCCAAGGGATGGAATTCTTCTCTATTTAAACACAACGAACCGAGTCGAGTATCTACACGAAACGATAAAACTGAGAAATACAAAACGAGAAGGAATCTTGCTAAAATGAAATCTTACCAAACATCTTTTGCCTAGCAACTCTATAGTTGAATACTTACTATCAAGGAGGAATGATCAATAATAGATGCCAGTTTAGTAAAAGAGGAACCGAGAATGCGCCCCAGTCCATGGTACCCTTTTTATGGGTACAAAGATCCCAAAATTGCACACTTCTGCGCTCTGTCAACACAAGGAAATTAAATTAGAACGAGGGCGTATCACGTGAGACCACTCGATAGCAGAATGCCAAGATGAACATCTTCGGTTTAGGTTTCACATATTTTTTTGGTGGATCATATTGATCCGCCCCCATGTCTTTTTTATCTTTTACAATTTTCTTTTTATGCATAGGATTGAGGTCAGCACCCCAATTCTTTCCCGGATTATAGTTGATTTTAATATAACTCGGATCGGCTCCGATCGGAGCCTTGTGGGGAGTTGTTTCATCTTTAATTTCGACCTGGAACCCCACCGGACCAGGTCGACCATCGCTTCCTTTAAATTTGGACAGCATCGGAGGCGATACGCCTTCCTCCAATAATGAACCCGAAAAAGTTTCCCCCACTTTAATTTTTACATCATCCTCCTCTTTAAAAGAGTCACGGTGATATCCATAGTCACCAAGTGATCCGGGCACGCGCACCATTGTGGTGGAGCTGATTTCCAAATCCATTACTGAAGTTTTGGGGAAGTCGGATTCCAACTAGTCCGGACGACCAACTATCGGAGGGGGTACTTCGTTGATCTTGATCGGCGTCAGGATCGGATGAATCATCGCTATGATGACTGATCCGATCCTCCCGGTTTTCTGACCGGTTGGCATGTATGATAGAATCCCATGTTATGCTCCATCTCACCTTGTGTACCCATTGATGTTCGGTGGCTACACTAACTCAGGTGGACTCTAGATGAGAAGGATGATTCGAATCAGGTCGGAGGATGTGACCTTTTGAGACAGGGGATGTTCTTAGGTGAAAACCTTCAGTGGAGGACAAATCAGACGTGATACTATATACAAGTATCGCAAAGGCCGATTCGGGATACTTCAACCTACAGGACCGGCCAATAAACGGGAAATAACTAAGAAACCACGAAAACCTACGATAGAACCACGATCTTCCACAGTAAACCACAACGTTATCTGCACGAAACCTTTCCAATAAGTAAATCGAGCTCAAAACACGTGCGCGTGAAGGGTGAGGGTTGAAAAACCTAAACGAATCCCGCCGGGAGACTTCCGGTAGGCCAAAATGCGTCTAAGCGCGTCTTAACCGGGAATTTAGTTGAGCTTCAGGGGCCTAGTCAACCCTGTGCCCTTAATGACCGTGACACGTGGCGGAGTGACTCTTTGCTTATATGTAAATTAAATCCTATTATTATATATGCAATATCTAATATCTAATGTACCATACACCAACCTATGTGACCCATCTCATACTTCAATCGTGATCATCTTGGCACAAAGTTGTCCCGGTACCACCATAAACCAATCTTGAACGCTTCTTCAAACTGATCCGTACCACTTTAGACCGATCTTCAGCCGATCCTGACCCAGCTCTCAGCTGATCTTTAACCAACCCGATCTTCAAGAATCAGTTCGAAACCAATTAAGGATCGGCTTCCTTGGGATGTTGTGCATCTGATAGAAGCTGATTTGGGACGGATACAGTCTGGCTCAGGATCGGCTCGAAGCCAGGTCGAACCAGCTCCGAATCACTTCGAGATCACCCCGAACTATCTCAGAATTTTTTAGAAACCGACAGCTTTAACTTGTCTAACCTGTCCTCAACCTCCAACATGCGTTAACCTTGCGAGGTCAGTTCGGAATCGGTACTCCTCTTGAAGTCGAATTTGACCCGGTCCTTTAACGCCAATTCGGAGCTGGTTTGTTGATCTTGGCAACTCCCTTCGGCTGGTATGTCCCATGAAGCTCACAATTTTACACATAAGGTTCTTTCATTCGCTTGGCCTTCGTGTTCTAAGGCTTGTCCAACTCATTTAGTTGGTCAATCGAGATCTTTGTCACTTAAACCACTTGGATCGGCGATAGTCGGCTCTATTATTCATGTTCTATCTCATCCACTATACCAACCTATATACAACCTTGCTCCATTACACATATTCTACCCGTCCGGCCTTAAAACCGACCCGGTCCGGCATCTGGATGTTCGCGTTTGGTCGTGATACTTGGCCGATCCATTGTTCTCTGGGACGATGCGCGAAAACGGCAACACCAGGCTTTTTTCCACATTTTTCGATACTTACGACATCCTTAGTTGAACCAGCCTGTCCCACCCATCAACGGTTCTGTCGTGATGGGTGTTTTGACAACCAGCTATCAGCAGCCATATGTGGACCATTTATTTCTGGATCACTCCACCACAAAGGCCGTAACTGTAGTCGTCAAACGGGGAAGTCTATATCCAACTCGCATTTTGGCTAAATCCAGCTTTTGAGTCATCAAGGGTTAGGGTCGCCAAAAATGGTTAGGGTCAAAAAGGTTTTTTTAACCAAAAATTTGCCAGAGTTGCCAAAAATGGTTAGCGCCAAAAAAGTGTAGTTCCACCAAAAAAACTGGATGATGTCTTAACTTTTTACACGTTGCTCATTATGTTTCTCTTTTCGTGTAGATACTTGACTCGTTTGTTGTCTCTAAAGAGAGAAGATATGGGAATGTTTACTTGGGTAAGAAGTAAACATTCACAACGGATGCAATTCTTCGTGTATTCCTTTGTGAATGTTTACTTCTAGCACAAGTAAACACTCCCAAGGGATGGAATTCTTCTCTATTTAAACACAACGAACGAGTCGAGTATCTACACGAAACGATAAAATTGAGAAGCTACAAAACGAGAAGGAATCTTGCTAAAAATGAAATCTTACCAAACATCTTTTGCCTAGCAACTCTATAGTTGAATACTTACTATCAAGGAGGAATGATCAATAATAGATGCCAGTTTAGTAAAAGAGGAACCGAGAATGCGCCCCAGTCCATGGTACCCTTTTTATGGGTACAAAGATCCCAAAATTGCACACTTCTGCGCTCTGTCAACACAAGGTGATTAAATTAGAACGAGGGCGTATCACGTGAGACCACGCGATAGCAGAATGCCAAGATGCAATTTTTCAGTCGACTCAAAAGGAAGCACGTAGAAGACGCCGTCGCGTGAGGCAATTACGTAGTCAGATCCGAGAAAATCCATGTTCATGACATTCCCAAAAATCAGAATGTGAGACGAGGCAATAAACTGCATCGTTCGGTACAGAATATTAGGTGGTTATTTCGTCGAATTACGATATGGGAAAGTGAACACACGGTGACAAAAATAAAATATTGAAATGGACTCGAATTTTCCGATTCAACCTCCATAACAGACCGCTTTGCCCTCACATGGAATAACATCTTGGGAAAGAGACATTACTAGGTTCCCACAACTAAAATTGTGGATAGATTACGAGATTTTATGGAGATACTGTTGGGGTATTGCTGTGTTGAGGTATTACTGTACTACGTTACTAATCGTGTACACAGCACAAGCGCAACAAGTGAGTAAGAGAAATCGTTGTCGAAGATTCTAGAAAAGTCTGAACGTGCAATCGATGGAGTAGTTAGTAGATAGCTTCTAATTAATTCTAATTCACTTTTCATTTTGCGTCATAGATCAAGTTTCGAAGTTAAAGTTTATGAGCCCAAACGCTAACAACCCGAATGAAATACTAACCGACGACAACTACTTTTTGTGGGAATTTAATGCCCGCATGGAGTTGTCCAGGAAGGGGCTCTTGAAATTTGTTACTACTATGAAGCCAAAAGATGCAGCGCGGGGTGAAACACATGAATGAAAAGCCGCCGACATGAAGGCACTGGCTATAGTGGCAAGAATGCTGAGCCCTACGTACCAGTCTATGATACGGGACTCAAAGTCTGCGTGCGAGGCGTGGGAGACGCTTCGGCCTTTTTGGTGAAGCAGACGCTGCACAATAGGATGAAACTACGAAAGGAACTTCATGAATTTATGTTGGGTGCTGGAGAAAATTTGATGAAACATATTATACGATTTGATGAGTTGTGCTCACGACTGGCTGGTGTGGGTGAAAAGATATCTGATGATGAAAAACGGGTGATTTTACTCGGAAGTTTACCACCTGAGTATGATGCAATGGTTCGCATCATTGAAAAAGCTCATGACAAGATATCTCTACTGGACGCTAAGGAAATGCTGCGCCGTGAACATATGGTTCTGAAGAAGCGAGAAGAAAAAGAGCAGGCGTTCAAGGCTTCGATACGAGACCATAATAGTCACGGTGGTCGTGGACGTTGTCACAAAGGTCATAGAGGCATAAGCAACGGATGAGGCCGTGGGCGCCGAACGGGTAGAATCAACAAGATAATCTTTCGGGGTAAAGCTTTCACTATAATGGAGTTGGTCACAAACATGAAGATTGCCCTTGATTTGAAGAACAAGAAGTCTGATGATGAATTTGTTTTCTCGGCCACTAGTGATGCCCAAGCTCTACAAGCAACGTGGCTACTTGACAGCGGTGCAAGTAGTCACATGACTGGAGATCGGCTTGATTTGGTGGAGTACCAAACGTTGAAAACACCAATTAGTATCACGGTAGCCAATGGTCAGCAGCTACCTGCGCGAGGAAAAGGTTGGGTGCGCTTCACCCTCAAAAATGGGCGGAAGATTAAGTTGACTGATGTATTATTTGTGCCAAAGTGGGTAGAAAGTTGGTGTCTGTGCCAGCCCTCACGGCACATGGTGTGGTGTTTCAGTTTGAATCTGATCGTGCTATTCATTGAGTTGATGAAAACGCTATTGGTGTAATTAATCGCAACGGAAAATTGTTTGCGTGGCATGTAGTGCAACAAGAGCCAAGTCAAGCAGCTCAAGAAGTCGTCAAAATGCCAGATTCTGGTGAAAATCTTTATTTGCATGCTCTTTTAGGTCATGTTTCGTTCTCAAAGATGAAAGAAGTCTCTTAGCCAATCATGTGGTAGATGATGCCCGAGCTGATGAGTACGAAATTGCAGTGTGTGGAGGATGCGCACAAGGAAAAATGACGATCAGTCCATTTTCAAGACAATCTGGCAGCGTGGTGAGGACCGAAGCACCTATGAAGTTAGTTCATACTGACCTGATGGGCCCCATGAAGCCGAAATCCAAGGGCGGTGCGCAGTATGTACTCACATTTACTGATGATTAAAAGCCGATTTGTGTACGAGCACTTGCTTTCTTCGAACGCGCAAGTATTTGAACGATTTTGTGAATGTAAGGCTCTTGTAGAGAACCAGACTGATTTAAAGGTGAAGTGCATCAAGAGTAACAATGGGAGCGAGTACGCTAACAAAAAGCTCAACAAGTTTTGCTCATCGAATAGAATTGTGCACCAGCCTAGTGCTCCGTACTCCCCTCAAAAAAATGGGTTGGCCTAGCGTATGAACCGGACCTTGACCGAAATGGCCCGATCGATGATTCACTACAAATCCGTGGATCGCTACTGGTGGGGTAAAGCTGTTATGACTGCAGCGCATATTGTCAGCAGAATTCCGAATACTCCTCGCCGTGATAAAAGTCCGTATGAAGTTTTGACAGGCTCTCGTCCTGTGCTAGATTACTTACGTGTTTTTGGATCTCGAGGATATCTACACGTCGACAAAAGCAAGCGATCAAAATGAGATGCGAAGGCGCACCCGTGTATTTTTCTTGGCTACGCAGAGGCATCGAGGGCATACCGAGTCTGGGACTAGGTAGACCAACGGCTTGAGAATACGCGGACTGTTAAAATTTCCTCGTCAATATCACAACCACGTGTAGCGTAAACATCATCATGTTGGTCTGGTGTAGTGACGTCATAGTAGGTTTCCACTGAGAGACCAGTGGGCAGAGGCAATGGCATCACCAGAGACAGTACAGTGGAAGACAACAATTCGTCAAGAAATCCAAGACATGTACGAAATCACACATGGGATCTACTCAGACGACATCAAGGTGCGAAAGTAATTGAATGTAAATGGATTTTTGCTCACAGGTTTGATACACATGGAAATATTGTACGGTACAAGGCAAGGCTGGTCGCGTTGGGATGTCTACAGACACAAGGAGTGGATTACTACAACACGTATTCGCCTGTGGCAAGTGCAAACACTATTCGAGTCCTTTTTGCATTTTCCTGCAATATGGGACTTAAAATATGGCAGTTTATTATGGAGACTGCTCTCTTGAATGGTCTTTTTGATGAAGAAGTGTACACGAGTTTGCATGAAGGAGTTTCATCTCAAAGTGGATTTGTTTGCAAGCTTCGTCGCAGTCGCTGCAGTTTGATACAAGACTATTCGATTAGTATTTGTTGAAATGGGATATAAGCAGTGCCGCGCTAATCCTTGTCTATTTTGCAACAGCGCAATGAAAATGGCTTTCCTGTATTCATTGCGCTGTACGTTGACGATTTATTGGTGGGATGCGCAACGGATGCCGAAGCGGATGCTATCTGTGCTGAGTTAAGCACAAAATTTTCTGTGAAGTCATTAGGTGATGTAAAGTTTGTTCTCGGGATGGAGATCCAGTATTTTTCAGAAAAGAGGGAGTTGATTTTACGTCAAGCACAAATCATTAAGAAGATGTTGGAGCGCTTTGGACAAAAGGATGCACACAATGTACGAAATCCACTTGTTCTTGGTCAAGATTTTACCCCTGATGACTCACATGATCTTATGAATAACCACATCGAGTATCGGGAGTTTGTAGGATATCTACTTTACGCTGCAAATACAACGAGACTGGACATCTCGATTTCTCTATCCATGCTCTCGCAGTACCGGGACAGTCCACGTGAAATGCATTGGCGAGGTGCAATCAGAGTGCTTCGCTATTTGAAGGGTACAATGAATCATGGTATTCGATTTCAAAGTGATTCAAAACGTTCAATTAAAATTCATGCATACAGTGATGCTATTTTTTGGGGGAGGAGACAAGCAAACACGCCGTTCAACATCGGGTGTGTTAATGTTGCTGTGCGATGGACCAGCTTTTTACAAGAGCAAACGCCAATCAAGTGTGGCATTGTCTTCAGCCAAGGCTGAATCACTTTGAAATCGTATACCATGATTCATTGTACCCCCAAGGGATCCTCCTTATCGCCGGATAATCCGTTTCCAAGGTAGGACATGCCCTCGCACTCAGTATACAAGAAGTACTTTGGTTGCGGTACATTTTAACCTAGATTGGGTTTTCTGCTCAAGGACCTACAACGCTGTATCTCGACAACAAATCAGCGATATAAATGGCTACCAATCAAGGCTATACTCCGCGTGCTAAACACATTGACTTACGAGCTCATTTTGTTCGTGATCATGTCGAGGCGAAGAATATTCGATTGGAGCACGTAAATTCAGACAAGCAACTTGCAGATTTCTTGACGAAACCAGTGCCAACACCGCGTCTTGTGGAGCTTCATGAACTTGTAGGTGTTGTCAACCTGAAAGTTAAGGGGAATGTTGAGGTATTGCTGTGTTGAGGTATTACTGCACTACGTTACTAATCGTGTACTTAGCACAAGCGCAACAAGGGAGTAAAAGAAATCGTTGTCGAAGATTCTAGAAAAGTCTGAACATGCAATCGATGGACCGGTTAGTAGAAAGCTTTTAACTAATTCTAATTTACTTTCCATTTTTCGTCATAGATCAAGTTTTGAAGTTAAAGATTACTACTCATTTTCCAGTCTTATTTCGGCAAGAACAAATAAAGAACGGCAAGAACAAAAGCAAATTCGGCAAGAACAAATTCAATTTCGTCATTTCTTCTAAAAATAAGTAACTGCAACATATTATAAAATTGCTCATCATAGAATTGTTAATTTGTATCAGACTCAATACACCAAACGATTGTGAAAAACTGGCACTACTGTATTGCGTGGTACGGCCCGACCAATTACAGTTCAATTCGAGTGTAGTGCAGCGTATCACCACGCCAAACATTGGGCGTTCCACTCAATGGCTTGAGCATCACCATGCGATGGAGAAACTAAACCTGCAAGCGCATCAGTCAGCTCAACGCAAACAAGATAATTTTGTGGTTGAAGTTTGGTGACTTTCAACAAAATTTCAACGCTTATCAGCAACCCTTTCTCGTTAGAAGTCTGTAAAACCAACGTACTGCCCCTGTTAAAATGTCAAGACACTGATGCGGCGTCTATGCGGCTATACTTTGTCATGTATCACGGAGCGACTGTGACCAACTTTCCTGAGGTCGCCTTCTACCACGAGCACATGGTTGAAAATCTGGCAGATGATCTGTTGCTTGAGCTTGTTGAGTATTGCATGAGAAAGCTTTCATGGATCGTTGGTCTCCAACGCGATCGTATCGTTGAAGCGACAAGCTTTCACAAGTCGGGATCGGAGATCTTGCAGATGATGCAAGCTCAATGTCCTCGGGAGGAGCTTAGGCGCCAACGCACGGAGATTGAATATCGAGTTGCAGTGCAGACTGTCACCATCCTCCGTTATGTGGCTGAGAAACTACATGTTCTCCCTCTCAGTGTGGTGTCGCGTCTATTGGACAAGCACGATACTTTGCTCACCGCGCTAGTAGAGAATCCACCATGGACGCACAAAGTAGTTCAGGTCCCCGTAGCGCTAGTAGAGAATCCACCATGGACGCACAAAGTAGTTCAGGCCCCCGAGTCAGAAGACGAAGGCAAACGCAGGCAAAAGACTAAAGAAAAATTAGCAGTTAAAGTGAAATATGAAAAATACGTTAACCAAGGCACATAAGGAATTGCACATTTAAGTACCCACAGACATGTCTTGAAGTGAATAACCTTGGCGTGGGAGCGCACGTGTGACGATAAAACGCACGACAGGCTACGTCAGTAGCGACTGCAAAAAAAGAAATGAGAATTAACCATTGCATCAGTAGCTGAAAGTTATGGCGGGAAAATGAATGGCACACGAGTTACTCCTTGAGCGCACCACAAACCGCTACAGTCAAAAATGGCGCGAAGCAGGATAAAGTTGGCGTGTGTAAATTTTTATAAAACCTCTTCTAATAATTCTAGCGTCAAATATAAAAAATGGGCGGTTTGCCGAATTTGCTTTTGTTCTTGCCGAATTTGCTTTTGTTATTGCCGTTCTTAATTTGTTCTTTGCCGAACTAGGACTGGAAAAGGTGTAATTACCTTATTGGCAGTGAATGGGTTAGGGAAGGTTACCACAGTATCGAAACGGAAATTGTGTGCTACAACGCCCTCGTTCTCGGCTCTAAAGGCTGGAGAATGGCCAACGAAACGATCGTGTACTGAAGATAGTTTCTACTTGCGGCCTCGCTTTCAGACTAACTCCCTTGGATCACACTCTACGTCGTGCGAAGCCCTTTGACGGCACACCGATAGCGTCAGCATGAATAAACATTCGTGTTGGAATTTGGTTCAAGAAATTAAAAATGGTGCATCCGCTCTCGAGAGGGACACCCTGTTGCAAAAATCCACTGTGATATCGTTATCCAGGGAAAGCTTCCTGTGAGAGAACGAAAACCGGTAAACTCCACTACGTAACGTAAACGAAATAGTTCAAAGCCACGAGAAAAAAACAATAGTGCGCAAGCCTGCAAAAGTCTGCAATGCTCTTCCGTGTTAACGTTATCCAAATGTACTTACGGGACCTCAGTACAGGTCGATGTTCGTAAAAAGAATACTTTCTTTGGCAGAATCTATTTTTTGGCGCGAGATAATTAAAAGGCGGGATTCTAGAAACTATTCGCACCAACGCGACCATTACAATTTTTGCATACATTTGGTTGAATGCGTCTCATTATACTTACAACCCAACCAAGTTGTTTCGACATTAGGTTTTCGTCCCAGTGGGACTTGAACCCGCAATCGCCCGGTCACGGGGGCAGGGCCTTAACCACTGCACCAAACGAGATCGGTCAACAGATTTTTTGAAATTTGGTATTCGGTGAGGATTCGTCACTCAGAACCAAGACATATGCAAGTCCGAAAGCTTTAGGTGACAACATGAAACGGCTTTTCCAGTGTTGTGAAGGAAAAGACGGCACCCAAGCAGCTGCAGGCATTAGCAGCAGCAGTCAGTCGTCCGTTGATTGTAAGTGACTAAGAATAAACTATTTGTGTCTAATGTACTGTTCTTTTCCTACGACATCGCGAGTGGCGCAGCATATGCCTTTTGTTTGGTGTCTCTAGTTTTGATGATTTGTCATGGAAGATATCGTATAAGCTTCGACGGTCATTTCGGCGGCTATATTATAAGGCGGTTGCCCCGCAAGTCGGGAAACGCTTATCTAAATGGAAACGCCGATGTGAGCAGCACAGATGGTGGCACAGGTTACAAGATATAGAGCCAACACAGGTATGGGAACATGACAATGTTTTAACTGATTATCAGGTGTGGGTCCTATATAGAATCAGGACATTGCAATTAATAACGTATTATCAGAGTGGAGCAACGCGGCAACGATGTGCATTAGCAGATACCTGTGCGGGGAGATCTTCCGATATCCTGCATATTTTCTGGGAATGTCAACGGGCTAAGGCATTCTGGGTACGGCTTCTCAGACATTGGTTTGGCAGCGCAATACATGAGGATCAGGTTGACGAATATGAACAGGCAATCACGCGGAAGAAAGCCCCTCCGATTAGGTGCAACCTGAAGAAGGCGATGATGCTAACGTATGGGTGGTACGATCATTCGTATGTCAAAGTTTACGACCGAATATGGGCGGGGGTTCGTGGTATTGCCATCGCCTGGTTTTGGCAACTTCGCAACAGCGCGGTATTCCAAGGGCAAATCAGGAACGCTTACGAACATCTCGAATTTGTGTGGAAACAGTGCCGAACCCAATTGGATTCGGTAGCAGCATATGAGAAGCGAGTGACGGCAACGAGGGAGGATGGGATCCGACTTGAAATAAGTTTAAAGTGCTTATATGACCAACAACCAGCACCGGATCACAACCTATCGCGTCGTCAGCAGGACAACTCAAGAATTCGGAATGCTGATAGTTGCTCAACACCCACTGAGCCTCATCTTCACTCTAGATTTTCTATGTTCATAGTAGCTAATAGTTAAGATTAATTAGACTACATTTTACTACTAGTTTTGATGATTGTCCGAGTTTCATACTCGTGTCTGTGCTGTCGCGTAGGGCGCTGGTGGTCAATTAGATGCGCAGGCTGCAAGAGCAACCAATACAATGATGAAATTCGCTCTCAAACAGACCAGGGGTCAAGAATATCTGGCCCCAACCCCATTTGCATATTTTTGAGAAGTATATTTTATTAAAAGTTAAAATCCTACACTAAAGATGTTTAACTTGAATTTTTTATGCCTATGTTTCCTTGGCAATCTCGCTCGGGGCCAGCTAGAATCAGCTTACTTTGCTGACCCAAACCTATCCTCAACCTCCAACATGTATTAAACTTGAGAGATTGGTTCGAGATCAGTCTTTCTCTTGAGATCGGACTCGGCCCGATTCCTTTAATGTCGATCAGGACCGGTTTGCCGATCTGCGCAACTTGTTTCGGCCGATACACAGCAATTCATTTTAACAGTTCACAATCACATATTTGAACCCATTATGAATCTCAACACTCCTTTCGAGTCTGTCGGGGCACATTCTACATCAAATTCCACACGTAAAGGTGATTTTCACTTACCATATGCACTTCGATAGCAGTTCCACTTTTATTCTCAAATAACCAAAATATTCCAATCTAATTTGCTTTCGTAATTCATCAACTCGAGATGCGTCCAAACGTTTGGTCAATAAATCAGCAACCATATCCTTGGTACCAACATGCTCTGGATGCAGACGTCCTTTCTTCTCGAAGTCCTTCAGATATGTGGTGGAGCCGATTTCCAAATCCAGGACGGAAGTCTTGGGTGGAATCCGGATACCCATTGCTACGGCAGCGTCAACTTGGGAGTCAGGTTGTGTGGCCTTATGGAAGATGATCACACAAGTCAAGAACATCAGTTACGACGGTGGAAGTCACGCCGGTACTGTACTTCACTTCTTTACACGGGACATGGCTAAGAAGTATGAACACGTGATTGTACCATTCCATAGGTATGATTACAGAGTGCGCAATTTACACCAGGCTGTTCAACTAAGGAGTGGTTCAGCATGGGATAATCAAGTTGATGAAAATGGAGAAACTTTCGGACAAAAGGGGTTTTACTCGTGTATTATCAAGAACATTACAAGATCGGTGGACTTACTAAAACTGTCTGCTTTCCTGCGAAAGTTACTAGGAATGGAATTCCAGCTAAATGACCTCGACAAAAATGGCCCGCACTCCGACACCTCCACTTCCTGGGAATTGGTTGTCGAATCGGACGCCTGCCCGAAGGTCCTATTGGGAATTCGACGAATTGTATGGGGACAGACGATGTGAGTTGTGGAGCACCCATCCATGGGTGGCAGAAAACAATGTCTGCGATGTGGAGAATTGGGGCATCCGATGAGGAAGTGTCTGACGCCCATGGAAGAGTTAATGAAATCTAAGTGTATTCAAGTTACACCTGAAGAATACCAAAAATTCTCAATTAAGGCACCAACTTATCGAAGCATGGAAGAGCTCAGGGCACAAGTAGAAGCCGTGCGAGTGAGCCAAGAGGAGGAGAGTAAGGAGGAGGTAGAAGACGACACGTCCGCTGAGGGACAGGAAGATGAGAAAAAAACTGGTCAGGCCACGTCAGTGGATAAGACCCAGCCGACTTCTCAAGAAGAGAAAATAAGAGCACCGCGACTAAAGGGGTCGAAGACAGTAGACGTATCGTCAACTTGGACGACGGTGCGAAGAAAGAAGAAGAATGACGACGAGAAGCGAAGGGAGTTATTGGCGGAAGAAAAGAAGCCGGCCCAAATGCCAATTGCGTCAAGTCTAAAAATGGCGATTCAACAGGCGAAGATTGTGAGTGACGCCTCAAAACAAGATGAACCAAAAACCAACCCAAAGTGATTCGTCGGATGATGGACAGTTTTCAAAGGTGTTAGGTTCACCCAAGCGTGGGGATCATCGGCAAGTAAAGTGGATTTGTTATCTACTTTGACTTCAACGAAATTATTAACGATGGAAAGCAAGGTGAAGACATATCTGATGTCTGCACTGGAGGAAGTGGAGAGGACAGAAGGACCAAATACGCATTCGGTCCCAGTTCAAAGTGACACAGTGGGCCAGGAGGAATTGGCAACCATACCAGAAGTCTTACGGTTGTTAGACCTTCAGTCAGTGCCGACACCTGCAACTGGCAATTGTCAGATGTTTGCGGTATGTCAAGCACTGGCTTGCTCATCAGAATTGTTGAACAAGGCGCCTTTGCTAGAGGAAATGGCGAAGAAACTTAAAGAAGGATGTTTGGCGCGGGCGCTGATGGACTTTGACGTTAAATTCCCTCCGGGAACTCGGAAACCAACTTTGATCGAATTGGGTAGGGATATCGCAGGATTTCCCCTAAAGAAACAAAAAGACGTTTCATGGCGTATTTACAGGAGTTTTCGGAAAGTGGATCAGGGATTAGAGAAATCATACCCCGGAACGTATGGGGAAGTACGGACACCCTGAAACGGTGAGTACGCTCTTACAAAGGGACATTTTCGTGCTAAGTCATCCGCCTGGAGAGAAAGTCCCTGGAGTGCAATATTATACTCCAGAGACACGGAGATTTCAAGCGAAGTCGTACCAAATGAGCGGGGAATACTCGATGATGGTGAAGGACTTTTACGCGAAAATTCGGGCTTTTTTTTTTTAGCATCGCCGGAGTCAGATGGACGGGAGCAAAAAAGACCCTTAATCTTGAGATATGGGGGTCAACACTACTCAGCTATCTTAATGGGACGGCGAGGACTCCCGGATGAAGATGTCTCAATGGACCGTAGCAGCGATGAGGAAGACTATGAAGAAGATCACCAACCTGCATCGGGACGACAAGTAAACTTACATTCTTCTAGTGAGGGTGGTGCAGACGGTAAGTCGTCAGATTTCGTGGAGAGTGGCAATGATTCCGTATCAGCTTTGAGCTGTCAATCGCCGTGGGATCCCGATGACTGGGATGGGAACATAGATGACTTGCTCCAACGATTACAAGGTCCGACGATTCACCATGGTTTAAAGTGTGAAATAACGGAAATCATCTTGACGAAGGACCCCAGGATGCGTGAACTTCTTCACTTCCTGACAGATACAGTTGGAAAGTTGTCACTGCCAGAACAAGAAAGTTTGCTGGCAGCAGACATGACGGATGCGGATGTACGAAAGCGTTTCCTCCAACAATATCAAATTTCGGAGCCTATTTTGAACCCAGTGGGTTACGAAAGTATGGCAGGATTTACAACCAGAGCAGGAATGTCTGCTCTTATCGGATGGATCACCAACGAGTTCGGAATATAAGCCGTCGGACGGCTCCATAAATTCCCAAGATGCGGTAGATTCTGATGGGGCAGCAAGTCCAACAACGAAAAGGGTCTGCCGTCGGGAATCATCCGAACGAAAGTTGGAGACAAACGCAGAACAACAGGTCGCACGTGAATTGATTGACGAATTTGACGATGGTAACTCAGATGTCGTGTTCGTTAAGTTTGGACGAATTTAAGATTGCTTGGCATACACTGCTTCCACAATGGGAGGAACAAACCGGGATCCCGTTCCCTTTGGTAAGTTCAACCAAGACTCTGTGGATTAAAGCAGCACAAGCGGACTCAAATCGTCTACTACATATGATTAAGAATGTACCCGATGCGCATTTCATATTAGACGGAGTGCATTCAAGTGTTCTTGTAGATTGACGAAACATTGGCAGGAACAATGTTGGTTAGCGCTAATTGAAGTTGGCAAGAGAGAGGGTCTGGCGGACATCCCACCAGCATGGTTTGAAGCATGGGAGCATCGATTTCTGGTGATGATTGGGTCCGGACAGCGAACTGCAATTCTCAACAGTTCGCAAGAATGGTCAAGGCTCCGGAAGATAGGCTATAGGGGTAATGAAATATTGCAACTACTAGCGCCAAGGAAGGTACCCCATCTAGCATCGGGAATGCTGTGTGCTCATCTATTTGCAGAACAGATTGCGGCATTACTTGGAGTGGATTACACACCAACGGACACAATTCTTACTTTGTTGCAACGACATCAAGAATTAGTTCGACGGCGCTCGACTTACGCTGCCACCATCGTGGGGTTGTAAAAAGGGAATTCGGAAGCCTGGAAGGAGGTGTTTCGATACTTTCAAGCAAGACAACCTTTACAACTAACGAATGGTGACGACGACTTGTCGATGAGTCGGGCCCTGGTGGGTCCGACCAGTATTAAGGGCACCGCACTGGATAGACACGACAATCACTCCTACTTTAATCTAAATTCATTGGCCATATTTACCAAATATCATTTATTACATGATATGGAATATATGTCTCAGAAGAATAAAGATGGGAGTGAAAAAAGACACATTTCGCACACATTTTTAAGTCAAAATGTTCGAGGCTTTGCGATTAAAGATGTTATTTCGTGGATGTCAGTATGGAGGAGAGGGTACCTGGACCACCCGGCCCAGTTTATTTTTCTTCAAGAAACACATGTGTCCACATCAGAAGACTGTAAACAGATGGCGAAACACTGGGCATTATTGTGGGGTGTAGGAGATAGGTACAGAACTCTTTCGTATTGGAGCTTGTTTCCAAAAAAAGGGGAGGACTGGCGATCCTTTTGGTCCCTTCTATTGCAGGTAATGTGATGGCATGGAAGCGAGAGCACTGGTCTAATCGACTTATGGTGCTAAAATGGAATGATACTATAATCCTAAATATTTATGGGCCGTCTAGTGACTCCAAGAAACGTGAACATTTCTTCAATGGAGTGCGGCAAATATTTTTAAAGAAATCACGACTGTGTATCATGGGGGGAGACTTCAATTGTGTGGATAATCCAGTCTTAGATAGACTCGGTGGATTAAGACCCACACAGCCAGAGAGTGAGGCTTTACGGAGACTTCTTCAAGAGTGGCAAATGTGGGATGCAAGATATTTGATGGTGTCACCGTTAGAAGAGATGCATTTGGATCCGCATGAACATTTCACATACTGGCGTGGAAATCAGGCCAGTCGGCTTGATCGGTTTTACGTTTCCGGAGACTGGAAAAATTGGGTTAACTGGGTAGCAGTCACAGCCCCACCCTTTCAGTCGGATCATAACCAAGTGTGTCTCTACTTCAAGGACCCGAGTGGGTACCGGAATCTTAATTGGATTCGACGAATCCATTACCCGTTCCCAGGCTCCCAGAAGGAAGAGATACTAGATAAGATAGTGGAACAGTTATCGACCCAGCAGGCTTGCTCGCTAGCACGTACTCAGTGGGATAATTGGCTAGATTGCTGTCGAACTACCCTATACAAAGTGCGTAAATCACTAGCCAGGAGTCGGAAGAAGCGTGTACATCAGTTACGGCGATCGGTGAGTGAATGTGCTTCAACAAGGAAGCATCTCATTCATGCTATTGCGGAAACATTACATACAGAAAGGATGACTCGACGAGGGTCTCGTTTACATCGGTCTGCGGCAGATATCCGGTGGCTCTTTAAAAGGGCTTCAGTATGGGAGAGAGACCAAACGGTCACAAATATAGTGGCATCATCGGGCCAAATATTTGCAGATGATCTATCCATACCTAACAAGTTTGCAGCGACGTGGAAACCGATATTGGGATATAGTCACAGAACTGTGAGTAGTCAACAGTTGTCTTTTCATCTGAACCAGTTTATGACCATACCGGCAGCGAACAAAGTTTCGGATTCACAAAATATGGAATTGATGTCCGAGATCTGCGTAACGGATGTGGAGTGGGCTATCAAGCATATTGAGTGACGGAAGGCAGCGGGGCAAGACGGAATCGGTAACGATTTTTACAAGGTCTCCCCCATTGTACTGGAGCCTTTAACAGCTTTGTTCAATGCGATCCTAAAGGGAGAGGACCCTCCCAGTTCCTTTCTAAAAGCAGTTGTAATTCCCCTGAGGAAGAAAGGCGATTCGAGTAATGCTCTCGATTATCGGCCAATCTCACTATTAACGACGAGTTACAAACTGTTTGCCAAAATTCTAGCACGCCGTCTACAGAACCTTTTGGGTCAGCTTATCGGTGATACACAAAAAGGATTTGTTTCAGGTCGCAGAATGGATAAGGCGGTACTTCTGATGAAGACAGTGTTCAAGAAATACAAGAAGGTTAATAAAGTATCAGCTGCGGAAAGTGCTGGGGTCTTGTTCTTAGACTTCAGTAAAGCGTATGATACAGTGGACAGGAAATATCTGTTTTCAGTGTTACGTTTGTTTGGGTTCTCGAATGAGTTTGTGGCATTAATGGCTCGGCTGCATGGGGGGACGTCGGCAGAATTTTTGGTCAACAATCAACTTTCAGACGCCATCCCTGTTAAATCGGGTATAAGACAGGGGTGTCCCTTAGCACCGTTACTCTTTATTTTGGCGGTTGAACCTCTGGCTTTGGCCTTGAAAAAAGAGACGGGTTTCCAAGGCATTCAACCCCTACAGGGGGTCACCTCGTTTCAGCATAAGTTCT
>MIQA02019754.1:0-14714 GCA_001887855.2 Sclerospora graminicola
GACGCTTGGCCCAAGGGGAGCAGCGCGTGTGGCGACGGTCATGAGGCTTGGAGGACGTGAGGATCCGGGTACGCCCGAGCGGAAAAACGCCGGCCAGTACGGCGTACAGGCCTGGCGGACGGCGACGGCGGATCCAGAACCGAAGGAGGAAGACGAAGACGCGGATGGGCAGATCAAGAAGGAATGTCAATCTGGCAGCCCGGCCGCCACTCAAGCCGCCCCTCAAGTCGCCCCCCAAGTCGCCCCTCAGGTGCCGGATCACCTGCAGAACATGTTCTCGGCGATGATGGAGCGATACTTGGAAGAGCAGCGTCGGCTGAGCGCCAGCCGCGGCAGTCCGAAGTCACCGGACCAGCCGGCTCGTCGGGGAACGCAGGCACCCGAGCCAGTCCAGTACTATGCGAGGGAGCCGAGTGACGAAGACATGGAGTCGGTGCAGTCCAAGCAGAGTGAACCCCATGCCGCCCCGCCGAGCCGCCAGACAGGCCGCCGGACCGGACGTCGGCCAACGAATAGGAAGCTGTCTCTCAGCGATGTGGATATGGAATCCGTCAAGTCGGCCAAGTACCATTACGATCCGGATGACTTGGATCTGGGGATGGCCCGCCGAGCCCATATGGCCTCGGCCCAAGCGTTTGATGCAGATTCAGAAGCGATCACGAGGGTGCGAATGTCGGCCACGTCCGAGCTGAAAGACTTCACCGGACGCGACACGGACGAGGACCAAGCCCGAGGATGGTTGAGCAAGACGAAGTCGGCATTTCTCAGAGACCGGACGTCGGACTATGAGAAATGCCTGATCTTTGGGGATTTGATGAAAGGTCCAGCAAAAAACTGGATCCAACAGCTCAGCCGGGAAATCCGAGGAAACTGGAGAGGATTGGCCGGTGCGTTCGAAGAACAATACTGCGGATCTGGAACATCAGCGGCGCGACAATATTTCCACACCAAGAAGCGAGCGGATGAGACCCCCCTGGAGTATCTCCATCGCTTAAATGTCGCTGGCATGAGAGCGGATATCCCCGTTAAAGAAGATGCCAGCCGGTCGGAAGCCGCCCGTGAACACGTGGAACATTTCATCAGCACGTTGGACGATCGGGAGCTGGCAGACCAGCTGGCGTTACTGCGGTTGAAGAATACCACGGAGCTGGAATTGACGTTGCGCACCTACCTAAGAGCGAAGAAGCGAGGCCCCAAGGCGGCAGTCGGAACCGGCCGTTTCAAGTCCCGATTTAACGCGGATCAAGGAGGCCGGCCGCCATCTACCAGAACGGCCCGAGCCGTCCGCATGGTCGCCCGAGAGTCAGACGCGACCAGCTCGGAAGAGGAGTATCAGCGATCCGGGGGCGAGTCTGAGGAGGAACAGTATCGGTACCTGTTCTCGGCAGAAGCCAGTCAGCCGTCCAGGCTGCCAGCCGGGTCCGGTCAGTCGAAGGGTTTTCCGGCTCGAACTGACCAGGATTACCCCAGGCGCAAGTGCACCCACTGTGGGTCCATCAAGCATGACGACCGGAGCTGTTGGAAGCGGCTGACGTGCAAGAAGTGCGAGAGGAAGGGACACCCGGCGGAACACTGCCTGTTCACGTGTAAGACTTGCGGGGAGGTGCATGAGGCGGGACTGTGCCCAATGGAAGAATTTTACAACCTGTTGAAGAAGTGGTACGTCCCGACCAAGCATGCTGGAATGCTGCCGCCCGGAGCGGAAAAGATGTTAAACTAGATCGCTCGCCAGGTTGGAATCTGGTTCGAGCCGAGCGGTCTAGTGTTAGTATCTATGCATATGTCGGTAAAGAGGATAACCAAGAAGCAAAGCAAAGGATAAACGACAATACATGTAAGTTTGACGATTACGTCACCCGGTCCCCGGCCGGTACGGCTGACCCCTTCCTGGTGAGCAGTATACGGACGGATGAGTATTCCCGGTCTGAAGTGCGTATGGAATTGAACCTGTTACCCGGCGAGTCGCGAGGTTATTGGAAGTATCATTCGCCGGATAAATGGTTCAAGCAGGCCAAGGCGGATGGGAAAATCAATAACCAGAAAGCTACCATGCTGTTCGACTCTGGCACGGAAGTGCTATCGTAGACACCACCTTTGCTCGTAAGGTGGGGTGTGAGATAGACGAGACGAAGCGGCAGGAATGTATCGGCATTGGAGAAAGTTCATACATGACCCAAGGAAGGACAAGAGTCAAGATTACGTTAGCTGGGTCTTTGGTATATTATTTTACCGCCTGGGTAGGCAAGCTGGCCGGGCAGGATGCAATTTTAGGTATGGACTTTATGGTCCCGGCCGGCATACGGCTGGACTTATCGCATGGAACATTGACGTTGCCGGACGAGGTACAGATCCAGCTGGCCGGCCGGCGGCCCTTATATGGTGCCCACGTCCAGTTCCTCAAGTTTGGGTCGGTTTGTAACGGTGCCAGTTGGAAAAGCGGTGGAAGTAATGTTACGACCGCACGACAGGCGGAGTAAGTTATGGCTGACAAGGGGCGAGTGCTGGGTACCCTCGTTTGTTAAAGGAGGTGGTCATCTCAACTCTATAAGCGTGACCAACATCTCTGAAAAGCCCCTCACCTTGCATGAAGACGTGATTATTGGAATGTGGCTGGCCGAGGACAAGGTGCCCCGCCGGCCGGGCTATGTCACTATTGGCTCAAGACGCTATATCGAGTGGCAAAACCTGGCTTTTCAGGCAACCACCGATCTGGTCAGCGAAGAGGAAGAATTAGAAGAGGACCAGACTCCGATGGTGGATAAACCCGAGTACCGGACCCCTTCTAAATATTGACGCGGAGCCGACCGTCGCCGGATCCGGCTGAATGTATTGGCCGAAGCTACGCCCCGATCGCGGAACTGGTTTTGCCCACTCAGAGGAAGACGGACGAACGACAGGGTCGGGAGAAAGGACCAAGCAGAGTTGCATATGCGGTCAATCCCGACGACAGATGGTTTGACGAGCGGATCGGCCCAGCCGGGCGAGCAGAATTCGGAAATAGCCGAAGGCGGATCGGCCCAGCCGGCCGATCAAGAGTCCGAAGCAGCCGAAGCCGACCAAGTCTGCATTCATGAAGGGGGCGAGCTATATGTTGAAGGCATGGAAGATCAGATGGCGGTGCTACCTGAGGTGACCCCCTGCCCCCCAGCAGTCACTATCGACGATCTACAAGTGGGAGACCCGGATGTGAACACCCCGGAGGAGATCAGCAGATTGAAGGATATTATATGGAAAAGACGACATCTGTTGATCGGACCAGGGAACGCACTTCCTCCGGCCGCCCATGGGGCGGTATGTGATATTGATGTGGGAGGCGCCAAGCCGGTCGCACAGAGATGCCGAAGAGTCGCCCCCCAGTATCGGGAAAAGCTGTCAGAGCTTATTAAGGGTTTGCTAGCCACCAAGATAATTCAGCCGTCCACCTCGCCATGGGCTTCGCCCATCGTAATTATTATTAAGAAGAATGGGGTGGATATAAGGTTGTGCATTGATTACCGGCTGGTGAACCGGCTGACTAAGCTGATGATTTATCCGATGCCGCTGATAAACGACCTGCTGGAGGACTTGGATAAAGTTTTGTGGTATTGCTCATTGGATATGGCCAGTGGATTCTGGGTGGTCTCTATGACCGATCGTGCACGGGAGATCTCGGCGTTCGTGACACCCTTCGGTTTGTTCGAGTGGAACCGGATGCCGTTCGGTCTGAAGAATGCCCCGCAGATTTATCAACGGCTGATAGATAACGCGCTGTATGGACACTTCAAGATCAAGGCGGATCAAGATCCGGCTCTGGTCGGGGATGTGTTCGCCGAAGGTGACCCGGACCCCGACCCAAAACCTTCAGTTTTGGGGCGGCGGTCTTACATTGATGACATTCTCGTTACGGCAACTACCTGGGATTTACTGTGTGACAAAGTGGAGAAGTTGATGATTACGTGTGAAAAGTGGAATCTTTCGATTAGTGTGGTTAAGAGTTTCTGGGGAAAGACTAAGGTGACCTATTTGGGTCATCAGGTTTCGATTGCCGGATTGGAGGCTAATCCGAAGGATTTGGAGTCCCTGAGTAATCTGCCTTTCCCGAGATCCCTAAAGGCTATGCAATCCTTTTTGGGCAGCCTGAATTATTACAGTCGGTTCATCGAGGATTTTGCAGTCTATGCGGCGGTCTTGTATGAGTTGCGGGAGGTGGATTACCATAAGCTGAGAGAGCAGGATAGGCAAGCGGAGACGCAAGCCGGGCCGGCAATATCAACCAATGAGAAGGCGCCCTTTTCGGTTATTTCAGCCAATGAGAAAGCGCCCTTTTCCGCCCAGACAAGCGGCCGGCCCGGACGACCACATGACCCGAGCGATGGTGGCCTTTGGTATGTTAAAAGCGAAGATGGCGACCACACCGGTCTTGAAACATTTCGATGTTAATAAGACTCCGGTGGTCATCATCTACGCTAACAAGTGGGCCATCTCGGCCGCTCTCGTGCAAGATCATGACGGAGTGTACTGTCCCGTGACCTTCACCAGCCGGACCCTGAAAGTTAATGAAGTCAATTACGGATTGGTGGATAAAGAAGTTTTGGCTCTATTGCGGATCTTGGATGTGTGTTATACTATGCTGGTGTCTCGGCCTATCAAAGTACTATCCAGACGGTCGACCCTATCATGGCTCCTGACGGCGAATGGAATTGACGGCCGGCTGGGGAGATGGGCGGCTCTGTTGTCTCAGTGGTCCCTCGAAGTGATTAAGTGTACTAAAGGGGAAGAGGAAATACTGGGCACACTGGCTGCCAGCATTACCCCCCGGGCAGAAGTGGAGGAAGCACTGATAGCGATCGCACCTCGGAAGCAGCCTCGACAAACTATCGTATTGCCGCCGCCAACAGTGGGACCCACGGAGGAACTAATGGTTTTGAGTTTCGATGGGTCGGCGAGTGTAAAGAAAGGGGTCGGGGCCTATAGTGCCATTTTGTGGAAGCTGCCCGAATGGAAAGCGATCGCGGCCGCCTCGGATTTCACGCCTGGCATCACGGTGAACGAAGCGGAGTATAGAGGACTGTTGCTTTGCCTAGATCTGTTGGCTGGCCGGACACAGGGGCGGATCATCATATGTGGTGATTCCAACCTGGTGATCCGGCAAATCACAGGAGAGATAGATTGCAAGGCGCCTCGGCTGAGATTGTTGAATGATCGGGTTATGTCCGCCTTGCGGAGATGGCCGGAGCACGAATTGCTACATGTCAAGCGAGAGTGGAATAACAGCGCAGACCATCTGGCCACCTTGGCCATGCGAGATCAGATCGGTCTCACCGTTTCAGATCCAGTGTTGTTAGACGGATTGGCGGAGATGAACAGGCTATCGGAGATAATTAAACCGGCCGCTAGATACGAGAACCCCTCGCCCGGATCCAGCCGTCCCGTGGAAGAGGAATATGGCGACCGTGACTGGGAACAGGACGTTCACACCCGATCGGACCAAGAATTGCCCTGCAGCAATAAAAGGTCCCTCTAGGCGGACCCCCAAGCAGGCCGGGCGAGACTAACCACGGTTAGTAGTCAACAGTAAATGTTTGGAGTGGGAACGAAAGAGGAACGGATGGATATATTAAAGGAAAACTGAGAGAAATAGAAGAATTAAAGCAAGCCCGACTACTCATCCCCGTCGATGACTATACTTGCCTTAAAGCCGAGTCACCCGAAGCCCAGGGTGGTCGGAGGACCGTGCGCGGTATTGATTGCGCCAAGGATCTTGCTGGTCAATGGCCGCCAAAGATTTGGAAAGAGAGGTGGTCTGATCCAACGCACCTAGGCCGGGATACCACGTCCCTCCTTCCGCTGCATTTCCGCTCCTGCGGTTTGGTAGATGGAGCATGAACGGGAAGAGAAACAGGTCCAGGTCACATTTACCATCCCGGATACCCGCCATGATGAACGCACACAGACGGACCCACGCCTCGGAAGCTCGCCCCCGACGATTCTTACGGGCAAGAGAGTACCTGCGGAGGGACTCGTCCGCTCGCTTGTCCTCTGCAGAGATGTACAGGAAGTGGGTGGACTCCCAGATGGCCCGAGCGTGAGTCACGGTGAAATCATGAAGTCTCGCCTTGAATTCCGTGAACCATGGGTTGGATGGAAGCCCCATATCCGGCATCTTGGTGTGCAGGATTTTCCAAGGTTCGGTCTCCATGAGTGCGTCGATGGCGCCCGATCCCATCAGGTCAGGGTTCCAGGTCTCTGAGGCTGGCGTCTTGTAAGATCGGGGGAACAACCAGAGAGGCGGACGGGATAGGGAGTGAGCGAGTTGGGAACTGGAGATATCAGCCAGGCTGGTATTGCTCAGTTGCTCGACTGGCCAAGGTAGTATGGCGGACCGATCCGCCCCACTGGGGAAGCGCCCTCCCGATAACCACAGAAGCGGAAGTTTGGGAAAAGAAGGCGCAAGGGGTAGAGCACTCTTCCGGACCTTAGGTTTGGCTGCCGGTCGGGGGGTCGACGTGTGGGACGTGACCCGGCCGGGGTTGATCGCCGTTTTTTGGCCGGAGTCTGGGAGAGAGGTTCTGCTGAATCACTCAGGTCGGGAGGAGTCAACCACTGATCAGGGATGTCCTCGTCGTTGTCTTCCACTTTCTCCTCGGCCACTCCGTTGGAACTCGAGTTACGCGCGACCGGAGCGGCCGGGGTGTCGACGATGCCGGGAAGCAAGGATGGGTCGGACGGCTCATGTTCTCCGGAGCCAAAACCTGCCGGCGGCGGAGTCTGCAGATCGATGATCTGATCGGATTCCATTTGACCCGTCGTTCGCCCACCGGAACTGGAAGGGCGGCGACGGGTATCCGCGCGAGAACGGGATAACGCAACATTGACTCGCTGGGCCTCGTAATCCTCGTCTTCTTCGTCATCATCATAGATAACCGAAGGGGAGGATGGCCCCGAGTCCGAAGAAGAATCAGGCGACGCGGCCGCGCTCAGAAGAGGGCGGGCCGCTGACCCGGATGGGGCCACGGCCGCTTCGGATTCCGAGTCCTCTTCAGAGTTAGAACTGGGGGTGAGACCGGTTCTACCGGGAGTGTATTGAGGAGATGGAAGAGGGGACCGTTTCGCGAACAAGCTGTCATCGCTCTCCGACCCGAGCTCTTCCCCGTTGCCCGACTTGTCCGGAGGACACTGGCGCGAGGGTGGGGATTCGCTCGGCTTCTGCTTCTTAGGCGGGTTAGCACCGGCCAAAGGAGGGCTAGAGCCGGCCGGACGTTTTTGGCCCCGCGATCCTGCCGGGGCGGACGAAGAGTTTGGACCGGCAAGGGGCGAGTCGGAGCCGGCGGGAAGTTCCTCAGGTTCCGACTCTGCTGCAGCGGGCAACGGGGTTGGGTTCGGCGGAGAAGTCTTCCACTGATCCACCATCCCCAAGACAGACAAGACGGATTCCCGTACATTGGGAGGAGCTTGCAAAAGGGGAGCGGCCTGGCTCCGAGTCGCCTCGAGCTGGTCTTGAAGTCCACACAACAAGGACCTAAAACGATCCTCTTTATCCAGCATGGCATGACAAACACGGTCCGCCCGAGCCAGTATGGCATGGGCGTCGGAATTCTCTTGGCGGGCCTGGTATAGCTCAGACCGCAACTCCTGTTGCCGAGAAGTGGCTTCCTGCAACTGCCGCTCCAGATCCGAGATTTGGCGAAGGGCCTGGGCGTGGGAGTCGCGCAGGTGGTCTCGGTTGTCCCGCACTTTATCCAGGTCTTGGGACACCTGGCGGAGCCGGGTACGAAGGTGCGTAAGTTCCCGAGACATGTCCGGAATTCTGGCAGATTGCTGCTTCAGCTGTTCCAGCTGTTGAACTGCGGAGTGACAAGAAAATAAGGGCTGTAAGCGACTGGGCCACCACGTAAGAGGAGATGAGGCACTTACGCTGAAGCTTGGATCGTTGGACCAATTCCTGATTGGCAGTCCGGAGAGGCTCGACGACGTCTTCCAACATGCGGAGGCGGTTTCGCTCTCCCGTCAGGATGGCGACTTGGCACTCGAGATCGGCCACCTGTTTCTGGAGATCGATTATTTCTGGAGATGGTGGAGATGGACCCCGAACGGCGGCTTCATCGGCCCGGCGGTTGGCAGCGGCGAGTTGACGGACCAAGTCAGCTTGGATATGCTCCAAGCTATCCACTTGGGCGGTCAACATATCCAGCCTTTTCTCCATCCCCGCCGTTTCGGAGATGGGGGCGGATGGCGCGGCCGCTTGCTGTAGAGCGTCCGTAAGCTGACCCACAATGGCCCTGAGGCGGGCCACCTCATCCTCCGCTGTTTTGCGACTGAGTTTCAGCTCGGCGACCCGGGGGTTCAAGCGGTCCAGCATCGCGCAAGAAGTTTTGAAGCTCTGAGACAGAGCTTCATAGTTGTCCTGACAGGATCGAAGCTCCGCCCGAAGGGAAGAGACGACGGCCTTCAATCTGTCTCGGTCGCCGCAGGCTTGGCCGTGGACGCGGAGCGCAGCCTCGGCGTCGGCGGTCGACAGCACCAGATCGGGAGTGCGGGACGATTTCGGCGGTTTTGCGATCTCCACCCCGCTGGCAGGCGAGTCGTCGTCCACGAGAACGAGACGGCAGACGTTGGCCTTGTCAATTTGCAAGACTGGAGGTAAACCAAGATAATGTCAGCATTGGTGGACATGCTTGCTAGCCGGTGCGGAGACCGACCGGGTTCACGGAAATGTTATAAATTAGTGGGGTGACGTACCAAAGCGAGGCATGGATGAGCGGTATCAGGTCAAGTGAGTTCGAGTGAGATCGTGCCCCAACCGTTGTGCGGCCGTGACGCGACTCAGGGGCGGCTGTGGTGAAGCGACTTATGAAATAATGCAAAGTACTTTCCAAAGGGCGCATTCTGATTGGCGGAAATACGGACCAAGGGTGTGGGCACCGGATAGTCGCCGCCGAGGAAGTCTACAAGCGGCCAGGCGGCGCCAGGCTGGAAATCAGACCGGCGGACATGACAAGGGGCGTGGATAGTCGAACAGGCGGGCTGAGCAGACGGGAGGACCACGGATGTTTGACGGCTGAGGCGCGGATGGCGGACGGCCGAGGCGGCGGATTGTTTGTAAGGATTGAGTGAAGGGAGCCTGAAGGAAGATGATTGTTTTAGTGGATGAAGGAGGCACCCGGATCGGATGAGAAGCCGCCAAGGAATTGCTAGCGCCAGCGGCCGAGAAGCGTGGATGAGTGGCTATCCGGCCGAGCCGGCCGGGTACAATGTACCATTCGGACAGGTACCAGATGGGTTCGGTGTACCGGACGGGTTGGTACCGTGTGGCCATGTGAGCGGGAGTCGGCCTCCCCTGCATAAGACATACAGATCCATGAACGGTCGGTTCGGATCGTAGCTGTAATCGTTTTCTTTGATCGACGATCGATCTGCAGGAATGAAGACGCCCGTAAAATTAGGTGGCGGAGCGATCACTGCCCCTGTGGTCGTCGGAGGAATGTCAGAATCAGCTTGAGCCGGTGGTTCCTCCTCGAAATCATCGTCATCGTCGTCATCAGACTCCAGTAAAGTGACGGCCTGAGCCAGCGAATTCACCCCGGAATAACTCGGTGCTGGCGTACGGCGATCAGTGCTGCGCGATCGGGCCAGAGCAGGCAACATCCTCTCGTCCAGATCGGTTGATTCGTCATCCGATTCAACCGTAAGACGTGATCGCTTGGCGAGACTCATCCTTTGCTTCGACGAGCTGGTCTGCTTACGCTTCCCAGAACTCGAGGCCGAAGGCGCTGGTCGCGGAGTCGCCGGTGGACGAGATTGAGATGACGCGGGAGCTTGTGAAGTGCTGATCACGGGCTGATCAGCACTACGAACAGGCAAGGAAGCGACGGAGGACGCGGGCGAAGGCGGGGCAAACGCAGGAGATTGCGGCGGTGTGCCAGATGGAGCGAACGAGCTGATCAGGCCGGGAAGTCGTTGCAAGGCTGTCCGGACTGATCCTGAACCGGTGTCTGTTTTGGTCCACCTGTCCATGGTTTGTACCGCGAGACTCTTCAGGTCAGCGTTATGCTGAAGCCAGGCACGATCATCAAGCTCTAGGGTCTCAAGTTTGACCCGAGCGAGATTAAGCTCATGCCGGCAATTTTCAGCCACTTTCCGACCCTCATCCAGCCTCTTCTGTACATCAGCGCGACCAATACGAGAATCAGCCAGCTGTTTGGTCAAGAGCTGGACCTGCTTATCCGCATAACGAGCCTCAATCTCCCGACGCTCTACATCCTCGGCAGTACGGATTCTGTCGTGCAGAAGCTGATCACGGTCGAGACGGTGATCATCGATGCGCTGCAGATGATCTACCATCTCGACCATCGAATCCTTCATGGATTCGATACGTTCATCTGGAAGTTAACATGGAGAGTCAAATACGGATTATAAAAGGAGTGAATAAGATGGACGTACCCTGATTACGGATGGTGATAGCCATCGTGTCGATCAGCGACTGTAAGGTGGCGACGGTGTCCGAAGGTTTGGAGAGTCGAAGAGCAGCGATGTCAGCTGACAACTGATCACGCTCCATCGTCACACCCTGGAAGCGATCAGTCAGGTCCCGCAATTCTTGTTCAAGCCGATCATGATCCTTGCCAAGCCGATCATGATCTAGCCGGAGAACCGACAGTTGGGTGGCCAGATCAGCGGAATCACGTGCCGAGGTATCAGCCGCGATCCGACGATCGGATAACTCAGCCGTAAGTGCCCGGTTGGTATCGTACAGAGAAACCAACTCGGGAATTGCACTTCGGAGTTCCGATCGCAGCCGACAAGCCTCCACGGGCCCCAACGTGAATGGGCCCGATCCATCTATCAACCGAGTGAGCTGCTCCAAGGAACGGAGAAGGCGATCTGACGAGGGTCGAGCAGGAAGACTCCAAGACGGTCGATATGAAGCGAGAGCAGTCGTCGGTCGGATGAGGCTGGTCGTGATCGGCGTAGAGGTCGTGATCGGGGCGATCGCAGGGGTAGCCGAGCTGGAGACGGAGGGCGAAGAAGCGATCAGGCGGGCAGCCGAAGAAGACGAAGAAGACGAAGAAGGAAGAGGAGATCGGCTTGCGTCGGCCATGGTGATCACCAGAGAGGAAGTTCAAAAGTGAGTGAGTCGAACTGCAGTCGTTGTGCGGCTACAGTTAGTCTCAGGGGCGGCTGTGGTGAAGCGATCGGGAAATATTGGGACTGAAGTGGACCACACATGGCCGTTGATTGGTGACGATAGAACACCCATCAACATATGACGGTTGATGGGTGGGAAAAGGTCGATCACGATCAAGAAGAAAAGGTGGTGGCCAACGGATATTTACGATGTGGAAGAATCAGCCAAATATGATCGTTAAGCCCAGTCCCAGGCACTGGCAGAATGATGGAGATCACGATCACGATGGTTGTCACAGTCACTAAGTGGAGTTCTCGTGGATATAATAAGAAATAGTGATTGTTGACATGGCACACCAAGGACAGGTGACCAGCCGATCTCTGAATGGTATATTGGTGGAAGCTGGCTATGATGCAAAGTTACAGCCTGATCGGCTTGCCATGCCCGGAGAAGGAAGATCAAATGATGAATGAAGATCGGGCAGGTGGATTAACAGGTTGTATGAGTGATGTGAACCTTTGGTTGGTCCGAAGATGATGTGGCAAGGCCTGATCAGCCGAGATCAGTGTGGTATGGTTATCCTGACGGTGTATTAAGATCGGAAGTGTGGTTTGGAAGATGAATTGAGTCGTGACGATGATGACCCAGAGCGTTCCCGAGGTGATCAAGGGCTGATCAGCCTGATCACCACCTGATCACTTGGTCGATCACTATGGCGATCGTGATCAGGGCCGATCAGCCTCTGATCAGCGTTGATAAGCAAGGGCAAGTGAGTTCTCGGTTTGGTCGGACTATATATGAAGTGAACAAGTGCTGAAGAGCAGGTCTCAAGTGGTTTCAAGGTCGTTTGTTGAAGATCAGGATGGGTTGAAGATCTTCTGAAGAGTCGGGTCATGATCGGGGCAGAATCGGTACAGGTCAGCTTGAAGGTGCAGCCAGGATGGGCAAGAGAGTGTTACGCAACCGTGCGACGAAGTAAATAGGTTCGAAGTAAAGGTCAGGCATGAGTTGAGGTATGGTACACAGGTATAGGACATTGCATATATAATAACAGGTTTAGATTTTCCCCCTAAAGCAAAGAGTCGCTCCGCCACGTGTGCGGTCATTGGGAGCACAGGGTTGATTAGTCCCCTCTTGCTCATCTATTTCCCGGTTAAGACGTGCTAAGGCGCATTTTGGCTTACCGGAAGACCCCCGACGGGTTTGTTCTAGGTGATCTAACCTCACCCGCAACGCGCACGTGTTTGGAACACGTTAAGAATATTGGTAAAGGTTTTTGTGGAGATAACGTTTGTGGATTACTGTGGAAGATCGTGGATTGATCGCATTTTCTTGGTTTCGTTATATCTCTCTCTCATTGGCTGGCCTGATCAGACGAACTTTCCTGATCAGTGCCTAGATACTGAATAAGTGTCGACCCCAACCCGTTCTCCGGTGAAGATTTCCACCCGAGGACAACCCCCGTCTCGAGAAGGTCAAACCCTCCGACCTGATCAAGATCATCCTTTTCGTCACCGAGTCCACCTAAGTGAGAGTAATCAGCCCCGATCGACGGGTACACAAGGTGAGATGAAGTTAAACATAGATCCTGACGAGCATGAAGACCGGCCAGATGACCGGGAGGATCAGATCAGTCACCACAACGGTGATTCATCTGATTCCGATGCTGATCAAGATCGACGGAGTACCCCCTCCGATAGTTGGTCGTCCGGGCCAGTGGGTATCCGGATTCCAACCACGACTTCGGTCATGGATTTGGAAATCGGCTTCACCACACTTCACACCCTTTTGGTTTTCAGCGGTTCCTTGCCTTCCTCCGTCGCTCGACCAAACAAGACTTTTCGACGACAACTAATACCGAAGAAGTTGCGTTTCTTGACCTTCGCATCATACGTTCAGGAAACAGGATCACTACGGCAACACACCAAAAGGCGCTCAATCTCTACCTTTACTTACCGGCTTCCAGTGCGCACCCACCCGGCATGCTAAAAGGTTTGATCGTCGGACTTACTAAAAAGTACAAATGCCAGAACTCATCACTGGATGACTTCGCTTCAGTGTATCGACTTCTATATCGACGCCTACGAGATCGTGGCTACTCCAACGATACACTTCTTCCGTTGTTCAAAGTCGCACTTAAAGCAGCTACACTTCCAAGCTCAACGCAGCGACAAGTCCTGTTCAAAATCCCGTTCGACCCCAATGGCCCGTCACGTGCCAGACTTCGCAAACTTCTCAAGTTCAATGAATTTGCCGAACACGCTAAGGCAATAAACGTCGACCGCTTCACGATCTGTTATTTGAAGCCACCAACCCTCAAGTCCAAACTCTGTCCAACTTCGCTTAACTTGGAACACGCCCCAACGCCTGCCGACCGCCTCGCACTACGCCGATCTATTGGAACGGACGTTGGGGTGAAACCCTAAACCCTATCCCCAACTTCCAACTTCAAGTTTCAATTTTCAATGCTGAAACTTGAAATTCAATTTCAACTTGAATTTTGAAACTTGAACGTGTCCACACATCATCTGAACTCAAGATCAGGTCATCATCTGGATTCATCATCTGGCTTTATCGTCAGATCATGTTCTGGATTTTTCTGGATTTTTCTAGACTGGATTTTTTCTAGATATATTGTCAGATCATCATCCTTACTTCAACCAACTATAGGACACTAGCTAGCACTTAGTTTTCTTAGCTTACTTTTCATTTTTTAGTCTACTGAAGAAGCACTCGCGAAACGGTCACTGTAAACTCTCTGAGTGCACCCGTTTAGACTCAATAAACTCAGTTTTCGCCTTCGACATTGGACATCTTTCCAAACCCTAAACCCTCCCCAAGGAAGACGATAAAGGATGGACTCGCCGCAACTTGCCGCTCGAAGCCCGCCGCCTCACGCTAAGAAGATATGTATGGACGCGGTTCAACGATGGAGATCACTTGCCATCCGCATCGACTCCAAACCGCGCCGTCGCTCGACTTGAAACCACTGTCCCTCGCACGCTTGATATGAAGTTCGAGCTTACGATACCTAAACTATTTGCTGAATCCAATCCTGAAAAGGCCAATGCACTAGCAACCAAGTTCACCACAGTGGTTAACGACACTCGCGAATCTCTCCGAGCGATTATATATGAAGTCGCTTGCGGAGAACTTGACGCTCTTGAAGCTTCTCTAGCCCATATTTTCGCTGAAGCCCACACAGTGCTTGTAGCGTACTTCCAGTCGCTACATGATGATCTTATAAAAGCACATCCGGCAAACGAGTACCTTGCGTTCATCGACTATCTCGATGACACTACCTTGCCCAACCCTTCAATCGCTGTCTCCGACTGTCGCCTCGCGATTGCATTTCTGGATCAAGCACTGCAACGTGAAGAATACGACCACTTCACAGCCTTGGTCGATGCAGAAAACCGTCGTGCTGCTGCAGCCGCAGCTAAATCCGATGCGTCAACCATGGAACTCGACACTTCAAATGATGAGCTCGTGGCATCACTAGTGAAACGTTCCATCGCCAAGGAAACCGCTGCATTACGGAATGAAGTCAATCAACTTTGTGCAGCTTTAAACGGCAGCGCCAGTCGCCATGGAGCAAAGACGGCTGGTG
>MIQA02019755.1:0-12666 GCA_001887855.2 Sclerospora graminicola
ACGAGCTGATCAGGCCGGGAAGTCGTTGCAAGGCTGTCCGGACTGATCCTGAACCGGTGTCTGTTTTGGTTCACCTGTCCATGGTTTGTACCGCGAGACTCTTCAGGTCAGCGTTATGCTGAAGCCAGGCACGATCATCAAGCTCTAGGGTCTCAAGTTTGACCCGAGCGAGATTAAGCTCATGCCGGCAATTTTCAGCCACTTTCCGACCCTCATCCAGCCTCTTCTGTACATCAGCGCGACCAATACGAGAATCAGCCAGCTGTTTGGTCAAGAGCTGGACCTGCTTATCCGCATAACGAGCCTCAATCTCCCGACGCTCTACATCCTCGGTAGTACGGATTCTGTCGTGCAGAAGCTGATCACGGTCGAGACGGTGATCATCGATGCGCTGCAGATGATCTACCATCTCGACCATCGAATCCTTCATGGATTCGATACGTTCATCTGGAAGTTAACATGGAGAGTCAAATACGGATTATAAAAGGAGTGAATAAGATGGACGTACCCTGATTACGGATGGTGATAGCCATCGTGTCGATCAGCGACTGTAAGGTGGCGACGGTGTCCGAAGGTTTGGAGAGTCGAAGAGCAGCGAGGTCAGCTGACAACTGATCACGCTCCATCGTCACACCCTGGAAGCGATCAGTCAGGTCCCGCAATTCTTGGTCAAGCCGATCATGATCCTTGCCAAGCCGATCGTGATCTAGCCGGAGAACCGACAGTTGGGTGGCCAGATCAGCGGAATCACGTGCCGAGGTATCAGCCGCGATCCGACGATCGGATAACTCAGTCGTAAGTGCCCGGTTGGTATCGTACAGAGAAACCAACTCGGGAATTGCACTTCGGAGTTCCGATCGCAGCCGACAAGCCTCCACGGGCCCCAACGTGAAGGAGCCCGATCCATCTATCAACCGAGTGAGCTGCTCCAAGGAACGGAGAAGGCGATCTGACGAGGGTCGAGCAGGAAGACTCCGAGACGGTCGATATGAAGCGAGAGCAGTCGTCGGTCGGATGAGGCTGGTCGTGATCGGCGTAGAGGTCGTGATCGGGGCGATCACAGGGGTAGCCGAGCTGGAGACGGAGGGCGAAGAAGCGATCAGGCGGGCAGCCGAAGAAGACGAAGAAGACGAAGAAGGAAGAGGAGATCGGCTTGCGTCGGCCATGGTGATCACCAGAGAGGAAGTTCAAAAGTGAGTGAGTCGAACTGCAGTCGTTGTGCGGCTACAGTTAGTCTCAGGGGCGGCTGTGGTGAAGCGATCGGGAAATATTGGGACTGAAGTGGACCACACATGGCCGTTGATTGGTGACGATGGAACACCCATCAACATATGACGGTTGATGGGTGGGAAAAGGTCGATCACGATCAAGAAGAAAAGGTGGTGGCCAACGGATATTTACGACGTGGAAGAATCAGCCAAATATGATCGTTAAGCCCAGTCCCAGGCACTGGCAGAATGATGGAGATCACGATCACGATGGTTGTCACAGTCACTAAGTGGAGTTCTCGTGGATATAATAAGAAATAGTGATTGTTGACATGGCATACCAAGGACAGGTGACCAGCCGATCTCCGAATGGTATATTGGTGGAAGCTGGCTATGATACAAAGTTACAGCCTGATCGGCTTGTCATGCCCGGAGAAGGAAGATCAAACGATGAATGAAGATCGGGCAGGTGGATTAACAGGTTGTATGAGTGATGTGAACCTTGGTTGGTCCGAAGATGATGTGGCAAGGCCTGATCAGGCCTGATCAGCCGAGATCAGTGTGGTATGGTTGTCCTGACGGTGTATTAAGATCGGAAGTATGGTTTGGAAGATGAATTGAGTCGTGACGATGATGACCCAGGGCGTTCCCGAGGTGATCAAGGGCTGATCAGCCTGATCACCACCTGATCACTTGGTCGATCACTATGGCGATCGTGATCAGGGCCGATCAGCCTCTGATCAGCGTTGATATGCAAGGGCAAGTAAGTTCTCGGTTTGGTCGGACTATATATGAAGTGAACAAGTGCTGAAGAGCAGGTCTCAAGTGGTTTCAAGGTCGTTTGTTGAAGATCAGGATGGGTTGAAGATCTTCTGAAGAGTCGGGTCATGATCGGGGCAGAATCGGTACAGGTCAGCTTGAAGGTGCAGCCAGGATGGGCAAGAGAGTGTTACGCAACCGTGCGACGAAGTAAATAGGTTCGAAGTAAAGGTCAGGCATGAGTTGAGGTATGGTACACAGGTATAGGACATTGCATATATAATAACAGGTTTAGATTTTCCCCTAAAGCAAAGAGTCGCTCCGCCACGTGTGCGGTCATTGGGAGCACAGGGTTGACTAGTCCCCTCTTGCTCAACTATTTCCCGGTTAAGACGCGCTAAGACGCATTTTGGCTTACCGGAAGACCCCCGACGGGTTTGGTCTAGGTGATCGAACCTCACCCGCAACGCGCACGTGTTTAGAACACGTTAATAATATTGGTAAAGGTTTTGTGGAGATAACGTTTGTGGATTACTGTGGAAGATCGTGGATAGATCGCATTTTCTTGGTTTCGTTATATCTCTCTCTCATTGGCTGGCCTGATCAGACGAACTTTCCTGATCAGTGCCTAGATACTGAATAAGTGTCGACCCCAACCCGTTCTCCGGTGAAGATTTCCACCCGAGGAAACCCCCCGTCTCGAGAAGGTCAAACCCTCCGACCTGATCAAGATCATCCTTTTCGTCACCGAGTCCACCTAAGTGAGTGTAATCAGCCCCGATCGACGGGTACACAAGGTGAAATGAAGTTAAACATAGATCCTGACGAGCATGAAGACCGGCCAGATGACCGGGAGGATCAGATCAGTCACCACAATGGTGATTCATCTGATTCCGATGCTGATCAGGATCGACGGAGTACCCCCTCCGATAGTTGGTCGTCCGGGCCAGTGGGTATCCGGATTCCACCCACGACTTCGGTCATGGATTTGAAAATCGGCTCCACCACAATAGTGCCCCGGAAGCAGCCACGACAATCCATCACACTCCCGCTACCGACAGTCGGTCCAGCAGAAGAGTTAATGGTGCTGAACTTCGACGGGTCGGCTAGCGTCAAGAAGGGAGTGGGCGCTTACAGTGCCATCTTGTGGAAGCTTTCCGAGTGAAAAGTGGTAGCCGCTGCCTCTGACGTTACGCCTGGTATAACAGTGAATGTGGTGGAATACCGAGGACTGCTGCTTTGCTTGGATCTGCTGGCCGGCCAGACACTGTGGCGGAATATTATATGCGGTGACTCCAATTTAGTGATCAGACAAATTACTGGGGGAAAAGACTGCAAGGCCCCCCGACTAATATTGTTGAATGATCGGGTCATATCAGCCCTGAGGAAATGGCCAGAGCATGGAATGCTACACATTAAAATAGAGTGGAACAAAAAGTGCGGATCATCTGGCCACGTTGGCCATGCGAACCAAGTCGGAGTTATGGTTTCTGATTCAACCCTGCTATCGGATCCGGTCGAGGTCAATCGACTACCAGAGATTATTCGGACGGCTGGCAGCAAGGAGGTAATTCAAGTGAATTCTGTCACCGGTCGCAGAAGCGGCCGCCGACTTTCCCCCTACAGAAGTAAGAAATGAAGGAATAGTTAAGCAGCTGCGGGCAGAATGGATCCTCAAAGCGCAAGACGAAGAGGGGTGGATGGCGAATCTTAAAGCCTATCTGAATGGGGAAGTGTAAACATTGCGTGCAGATCAGGCCAGGAGTGCTTTATGATGGCTCCAGACTACGAAGTGGATGAGGATGGGTTGTTGTTTTTTTAACGACATGCTGACCAGCAGGAGGCCGATAGGGATAAGTCAGCACGGTTAATTGTGCCGACCATCTTACAATCGGATGTCCTCCTCCATTACAATCTTACAATTGGATGTCCTCCACCATTACCATGTAAGTTTAGAAGGGGGACATCAGGGCATTGGACAAACAAATACAAGGTTAATGCTCACTTTCTTTGGAGAGACCTCTATCGCAGTGTGCAAGCTTATGTGGGAAGCTGTCCAGATTGTGAGACAAGGAAGGGTCGGCCGACCATTAAAGGGCCGTCATCGGGAAACATACAAGCAACCTATCCTTTCCAAGTTATTGCGATGGACTATATCCCATCCCTACCTAAGTCTCGAAATGGATATACCGAGCTGTTGATCTGGATGGATTTGTTTATAGGACTGGTTTTAGCTAAAACCCGTTCCAACCGTACAGCGCAGCACATGGCTCAGCGTTACGAGGAATGTGTGTTTATACTTTTCGGGGCCAGCGAAGTTATCAGGCATGATAGGGAACCGGGATTTATGGCAGATGTCTTCCAAGCTTTCAATAAAATTTTGAGGTAGAAACAGAGCGCAAACATGTATTATCGTTTAATAGTATACAGGGAGTCCGAAAGAATGGTACAGACTCTGACTAGAGCCATTAAGATGTATGTGGTGGAGGCCGACCAGCACGATTGGAACAAATATGCCGAAAGGCTGGTTTTTGCTAATAATTTATCTTACTATCGGGTGAGGGAGGGGAGACACCCCTTTTTACTTAGCATATGGATGGGTCCTAGATCCACCTAGGAAGGCGCGAGCAAGACGCTCGTCGCTGGAGGATGCAGGTATAACGCCATTACTCGCTGGCACGTAAGCAAGTGAACTAACGTCTCTGATAAGCTAGCTATCCAGGACCGCGCCGATCGGAACAATGACCAGCCCAGCGAGTACGGTATGGAGCCGGGCTCCCAGTTATGGTTATACCTGGATCGATTTAACGAAGGTTATGTACGAAAGCTGTTTCATATGAGGCACGGTATTTTCCGGGTAGCAGAGCTGGTCGGGGAGCACACTGTTAGTTGGTTATACCAGGCACTGATTACAACGTTTTTTCAATAGTACACGTCTCCAAGCTGAAATTGGTGAGACATTTCCCAGATCGCACGAGTACTCTTCTGATATCAAGAACAACAGGTTCGGTTTTGACCAAGTCCTTCTGCCAGAAGACAGTTGGGCAGACCGCTAGACTCAGATGAATATGAAATTGAAAGGATTTTGATATTAGAGCAGGACGGAAGACCGGATTTGGACGGACCCACAGGGAACCTTTGGTACAGTGGAAAAACTACGAAGAACCGACGTGGATAGATGAACTGGATCTAAATTATGTGGCAGTGATGAAGGAGTTTGACTGCCGGGGAGCGGGCCGGAATCAATTTAATGTCATGCAGACTCAAGGAGAAAGTGGAGCTGACCCGGAAAACTAGACCATCCTGGTTTCATTCGGCGGTTCCAGCCGGGCTAGATGATATTAATCAACCAATCAAATGGTGGACAAGAATTAATCTGGTCGAAAAACTGACCAATCAAGTGCTGGACAAGATCAGCGCAGGCGGTGAAATGGTGAGGATGGACGGGTGGTTAAATTACGAAACGAAGTGGGGAGTAGAGATAATGTTATCCCGATATGAGCGATAAAAAGTTTGGCTAAGTGAACAACAATGGATGGATGGGTGGAATGGAGCGAACTAAAATAAACGGGAATATGCTAGCCACCGGAGTTGTGATGCAGACCTTCACTTACCAGTGCGACGAAACTTGTTGTGTTGTCGAGTTACGCTAAGGCCAGGATGGCGGTTGGGGTCTTGTCGATATTGGTTGCGCCACGGATCTTGCCGGTCAATCCCGTCAAGTGAAGCCTGGAGGGTGGTAGCGTGACTGGGGTCATCTAGTCCTGGATACCAGGTTCCGTACCCAGCTGTCTCCTCACTTTTCTCTACCTTACGGTTAGCCATATGCAACACAATGGGACAAATGAATAAGTCCAGGCCACAATGACTAGCTTTAATTCCATCAGCGATGAGGGTGCACAGGCTGGTCCAGCCTTCGTCAGCCCGGTTGCGGCGCTGTTTACGTTGGGTGCGGTATTCGGTAAGGTCGGGATCCTGGCGCTGGGCTACAGCCGAGATGTAGAGAAAGTGAGTGGATTCCCAAATAGCCCGACAATGACGGGAGAGAAATTATGCATATGCACGGCGGAAATTGGCGAGCCAGCCGGTGCGGGGCAGACCCATATCTGACATATCCGTCTTCAATACGGTCCGCGGTTCTAGAGTCATAACCGTTTTGATCTGCTCAGAATTGACCCGTTCCCGACGCCAGACTGAAGCACGTGATGCCCTGGAAGACGGAGGGAAAATCCAAAACGCTGGACAAGACAACAGTCGAGTGATATGGCCGCCAGTGAGATCAGCGCCGCACAGACATTTCAGCTGGACCGCAGCCTAAGGGCGACCTGCACTCAAGTCAGAAGAGCTTAAGACCTTCCGACAAAGAAACGAAAGGGGAGGAGACTCTTCAACCGATCCCTCGGACCCTTTAGCGAACCACTCGGACTCGTCTAATTTGAAGACGTCCCGACAGGGTGACTTTTCAACGTCCTCGGTGGTAGCCTCGTCGTCGTCTAACTCGAATAGGCCTGATTTTTTCTTCTTTGTCCGGGAAAACGGTGGATGTTCCTCGGGGGCCATGAGGAGAAATGTCAGGAATAACTGGAGAGGACGGAGAGCCAGGAAAGGACTCTTGGACATTGTCACGTGGGAACGACCCTCCAAAATCCGGCTGACAGGAAAAAGTCCAGTTCGAATCTGGGCTGGAGTCCAGTTCGTCTTCACCCCAGCCCTTAGAGACTTTCGCTAACACGGCAGACTGCTTAAGCCGTTTAGTGACCGCCTGAGATGGAATAGACGAGATCCAGCTAGACCTACGTTTGCCTCCGATTATCGTGGAACCCTCGGTGTTTGGTGGGTCGGCCAGATGTAGTGACTGCGGGGGTTTAGGACCCCGGGAAGCATTCAAGATCCTAAGTCGCTTGGGTACCCCATAATCTGTAGTCTTCAAGTTTTCGGAGACGAAAGTGTTCCCTTATGATGATTCGATTCCGGCACCAGACCTAGCAGACAATGGCAAAGACGGGTCCGCAGTGGAACCGGAATCGAGTCCACGGGAGCAGGCCAGTTCGAGAAGATGTCGGATGGCGCGTCAGATTGACTCGAGCCCCTGCATCAGATGCGCCACCATGGCGTTCGCTTTTGCCAGCCGGCCTCGGGAACCCTGTATCGCAGACGAGGAATCCGTTCGCTGGTCTAGAAACCTCCTTGGATTTATTCACGTTCGCTTGGGCCTCAGCTTATACCTCCTGATATTTCTGAATATGGACTTGGAGCTCGACCAGCTTGGAGGTCAACTGTTTCAAATGTTTTTGGCGTCTTTCTAGCGTCCGCGAGACGTGGATCCTATATCCCTCTAGCTGACCCAAGCTAACTTGCGATATCTCCAATTGCTGAGAGATGCGAAAATACCACTCGCAGTACTTGGCTATTGCTAGGGAAGCATGGGAAGACTCGACCAGCAAGATGCGGAGGTACAAGATGGGGTTTCCTGCAAAGAACATGTAGAGTGAGCAGCTGAGGAAGCAAACCAGGTCAAGAGTGCCTCTACTACGTTGGGACTCCGATGTAGATACTGCTTTCTGGTGTAGGATACGAAGGGAGTCGATGGATTCGAACAGCAACTTGTACCGGTCCCTCTCCCGAGAAAGGTAAGGTACCTCATTCTCCAATAGAGCAACGTGACCCTGGGTACCTAGGGCCGCGAGCAGCACCTGTGTACTGGCCTAATCTGCTCGCCGGGTAGCTAGTTCTTCAGCCAACGACAGCTCATTCTTCGCCTTTTCAGGGTATCTACCTGGGCTGTCAAAACAGTGATATGCCCTTTCAGATAAGCTACCTCCAGCTGCCCGGGACGGCGTCCGAGACCTGAGGATCGCGCACTTAGGCAACCTATAGGTTGTCTTGCTAGTCTTGGGGGGCAGGCCGGCAATGGGTCCATGTTTAGTTCGTCGTGATCCGACATGTAAGAGTTGAATGGTGCAAAAAATGCGTAGTGAGATCGTGCCTCAACCGTTGTGAGGCCGCAAAGGCTCAGAGGCGGCTGTGGTGAAGTGATCCCGGAATTGGTTAGCGGACTGAGGAGGGAAAAATTCACTAACGTGATTGGTGGAAATGTTTACCCAAGCTAGCTGCCCGGGTCGGCTACTAACAGACATCGGTTGGCGGATGCCGGAGTTGTTCGAGAACACTCGCAACTGTCGTACCAGTAAACGGCCATGGAAACAAGATAAAGGAGGTGATCCGGATGCATTGGGTCAGGCCAACCAGAAATTGACCAGCTGGATCAAATTGGGCTAAAAGGCGGTTGATGGTGGCCATAGGTGGTCAAGGGACAGATTGGTCAAGTGACAGATAAGAGGCTCCCGGGAGGTCATGTCCCTGTAGTAGCCAAATGGAACATCGGAGATTAGTGAGCGGCCATGAAGAAGGAAGTGGAGCCGACGGCCAGGTACCGTCCAGGCCGAGGTGAATGACCATCCAAGCTGGTCATGCTATTTGGCGTACAGTACACAAACGTTCAGGTTGAGCTCGTCATGTTTTTTTCTGGTAATGTACATAACAGTCCATATAAAGCTGGTCATCTAAGAGAGTAAAAGGGGCCCAGATACACAGCATTGATCCGCACGGAGACGTACCAACCAAAGCAAGTTGTAGCCGGTTACGAAGATCAGCACAAACCAGCCCTGATCGACATCAAGAGATCCGTCCGAGTTGGCCGAAAAGAAACTGACCACGAGCTGATCTCGCAAGGTTTTGTACGTGTCAGCTGCAGAACTCGGGTTCGGATCAGTTAAATAAGCCGATCACGAGCTGATCTTGAGTTGATCTCAAGTCGACCCGAGTCGGTGCCGTTCAGCCTTCAGATACCAGCCATAAGGAGCTTGACAAAGATCGGTGCTAATCCAGCGCCAGCAATCAGCTTCAGATCAGTCTGAGTAGCTGGTTCCAAGCCTATTCCGAGAAGGACCAGGTCAAGTTAGTCGAATATCGGGTAAAGCTGGTACAGATCAGGTTCAGGCTGGATGAAGATCGGGTAAGGCTGGTAGCGACCAGGTTCAGGATGGTTGGAGATCGGGTCAGGTGGAAGATCGGTCGAAGGTGGTACCAACCAAATCATGTGGTAAGTCAAACTAGATCGAAGAATTAGCAGAGGGGTGTAGGTTACAGTTTGGTACTGGATTTTAGGTGTTATCATTTTAATATCAGGTTCTGCTTACCCTTCTCAAGTAAAGAAGTCGTTGCGCCACGTGGCGCAAGTTGTGGGAACAAAGGGGGGAGGGGGGCTAAAAATGACCCGCCCCGTTTATTTATCCCAGAACGAGACGCGCATACTCGCACTTAAAATTCACGATGAAAGTTAAACACCCCCACCCCTCACGCCCACGTGTTTGAAATAGGTTTATTAATTGGAAAGGTTTCATGGAAATAACGGTATGAGTTTATTATGGAAGATCGTGATTATTTCGTGGTTTTTGTGGTAATTGGTTATTTCCGATTATTGGCTGGGCTGATCGGATGAAGGTTCCGATCAGTGTCCTTAGATACTCTAATTAGGTGTCGACCCTAACTCGTTCTTCGGCGAAAATTTCCACCGATGAACAACCCCGTCTCGAAGAAGTCACATCCCCCGACCTGATTCGGAAAATCTTCCTCATCTAGAGTCCACCTCAGTGAGTGTAACCACCGAATACCAATGGGTACGCAAGGTGAGATGAAATTGAAATTGAATTCTGTTATGCTTGATGACCGGTCTTTCAACGATCGGACCAGTCATTCTAGTGATGACTTGTCCGATCCTCGAGCTGATCAGGATCACCAGAGTACCCCCTCTTATAATTGGTCGTCCGGGCCAGTGGTAATCCGACTTCCCTCCAAAACGTCCATTCTTGGTTTGGAAATCGGCTCCACCACATCAGCATTTATGGATACGTCGGTAGCAGAAATAAGTTCGAGGAAAAAGAGATAACCGACAATACATGTTCTATTTCAAATTGTGCCGATCGGTGTCCGATTCATAGTCTCAAAGTGGATGAATATTCTCGTTCGAAGGTGATTATGGAATAATGAAATTGTACCTACTGCTTGGTGAATTTGTATCTGTACTTTGTCCGGTAGGGTTAGGGTTCCATGGGAAAGGTCAAGCCGTAAACCGGTCGTAACCATGAAATCCATCCCCAGTATCGCGTCCTGACCGGCTAACCGGCCAATCCAAGCATTGGAATAGTAAACCAGGAAACCAGCCAAGGTGACCTTGGCACGTGACCGGCCTTCGGTCATACAGGAACTTTCACCGATCCTTACGCATTCTTGTCTCTGGGTATCGTTTATACGACATCTCACCCTACGAACAAAGGCGGAATCCGTAGTTGAGACTCCCACCCTAGAGTCAAATAATATGGTAGCTTTTCCATTTTTTATTTTCCAGTAGTTTTTGCTTGCTTAAACTACTTCTCGGGAGAATGATACTTCCAGTATCCTCGAGCCGATGTCCATTATAAGCTGTTCGTATGCAGATGGTTAAGATGGGTCAATATGAAAATATTGCGGTAGCCCGATCGGTTGATGTGATGATTCGGTCAGATGTTTGACAGCAGAAAATATAGCTAACTCGTGGGTCCAGACTTTGAGGAGAGGAATCGGCAGATCGAGCTATATTAGGATTGCTAATATTTCTGATCAACCGCTAGTTGTTCACAAAGATGTGATCATATGGAAGTGGTTGTATTAAGGTAAAGTGAACCGATAAATGGGATATGTCTCGATTGGGTCTCGACGATATATTGACTGGCAAAATCTGGCATATCAGGCCACCACTAACCTAATCAGTAACGAGGAGTTTGAAGATGAAGATAGTTCACCTTTAGTAGAAAAACCTGGATCTACCACTCCGACCAAGTTACTTATCAGGGAATCGTCTGCAAAGTCGACCGGTGAATATGGTGGAAAAGGTCCGCAGATCTTGAATGCTACTAGGGTCGGATAACAGATGGCGACCGACCCGAATGATGACGACAATGACGATCAGTTCAAAGGCGATTCCACCACCAATGAGATCAGCGAAAACCTTTATTTGGTAGAGGAAATTGAACAAGAGGAATCCGTTGTAGCTGTTGAGGATGAAGTGAAATAAGAAGAGACCAGCAAACGGATGACTCACCGAGGCCGATCCAGGTTGATGTCGGATCGGAAGAAATAGATCCGGTGGATGACCAAGTGTATACACGAAGGAGGCGATCAGTATATGGACGATATGAAAAGAAGATGGCAGTTTTGCCGGAAATGTCACCAAGTATACCAGACGTCACCCTGGACGTTTCACCAGTCGGTAACCCCAAAGTAAACATTACTGTTTTCGTACCTAACAAGCCTTTGATCAGGTCAGACAACTTTTCCCGATATTGTGGTGCAACCTTACGGCAAGTTGGGCAATTGGTTTAACGCCCCACATCAATATCACAAACAGCTCCATAGGCGGCGCATTACCCTTCCCGATGAACCTTTTGAGTTAATCAATCTGATTATCCGACCTTCATGGAATGGGCATCACCGATCGTGATCGTGACAAAGTAGAACGGAGTTGATATCCGACTTTGCATCGATTATACGATGGTCACCAGACTTACCAAGTTGATGGTTAAACCAATCCATTTGATCAATGATTTCCTCGAAGATTGGGATGGTGTTTTATGGTCCTTTCGCTAGATATGGCTAGAGGTTTCTGGGTTGTTCCGATAACCGATTGGGCTCGGAAAATTTTTAGCTTTTGTCACAACTTTCGGCCTCTTTGAATGGAATCAGATGCCGCTCGGGTTGGAGAACGCTCTTCCGATCTATCAGAGGTTGATTGACGATGCCCTCTACGGATATTTCCAGATAAGTGCCAACCGGGAAAGCACCGAACCTCACGATGTGTTAACAGAAGGTGAACCAAATCAGGATCAGAAACCATCGATGTTAAGAAGGCGGTCATATATATATGACATCCTGGTTACAGCCACGTCATGGGATATTCTATGTGATAAGGTCGAGCGATTACTTGACACCTGCGAGCGTTGAAATTTGTCGATGAGAGTGGAGAAGTGTTTCTGGCAAAGTCGCCTATTAGGGTTATAGTGTATCGATCCAGGGGTTGGAGGCGTATTCGAAGGACCTTGGAGCACTTAGCAACCTTAAAAACCTTCCGTTTCCCAAATCACTAAATGTGATGTAGTCTTTTCTTGGTAGCCTGAACTATTATTGCGGATTCATTAAATGCTTTTTAGTGTATGCCGCTATACTATACGAATTGAAGGATGTGGGTTATCACAGGCTATGAGAACGTGATTGATTGGAAGTATTACCGACTAAAGATGATCTCGAGACAGGAATGGAGAAACCGTTATGTGAAACCAGTTTTCCAATTGACCAGACTGCATTGGGATCAAAAGACCATATGGAACGAGATATGGTTGCATTTAGTATGATAAAAGCGAAGATGGTTTCAATCCCGATTCTGAAACATTTCGATCCGGAGAAAACTCCGGTGGTAATTTTGTATGCAAGTAAGTGGGCAATATCAGTTGCTTTCATCCAAGTTCAAGATGGAGTGTATTGTCCGGTCATCGGACTTTGAAGCCAAATGAGGTCAAGTATGGCATGGTAGATAAAGAAGTACTAGCGTTGCTATGTACATTGGATGTTTGTTACACCATGCTTGCGACCAGATCGATTAAAGTAC